>JAULBZ010001230.1:0-23432 GCA_032360805.1 Neoturris breviconis | reverse complement strand
TAAAGATTTTATTTTCATATTAGCCTGTTTACAAGTAGACATAATATGCTCATTGAAAGTTAGTTTATTGTCAATTGGAACTCCGAGAAGTTTTACGGTTTCACTAGAATAAACTCGATCATCATTAATATTAACCCTGGTAGGGTTTTAATTTCATTTTGAGGCTCGCACTGAAATTTGACAGATTTGAACTTTCAAATACAACCGGAAAACGGCTACTTGAAAACGCTGGGAGCCCAATTGGGCGTTGGGGGAATCCATCGTCCACCATGCCATATAGTCGTACGAAGCTAAACTGTATGGGGTTCATCGCTACGTTATTGTCTTGATTAATAATATTTGTCTTGATATATTGCTTTTCCCCCAAACAGTTTTGGGAAACTCGCAGGGATAAATACCTTTTCTTTTCTAAATCTTGTTTTTTATTCCAACCTCGGTCCCAGGGCTTTGTCAAGAGAGAAGAAGCCCTGGGAACGAGGTTGGTCTTTTTCCAGGAAATCGTGGGGAAGCATTTTCATTGGTTTTAGATGATTAAAATTTCAGCAATATGATTGGCTTAATTTTTTAATGCTCTTCCAAGTAAGCATATCTGATTTCTACTGTTTGCTGACACATTTATCCGACTACCGTCAATTGCTGCTAGATGTGACGTCATCTTCTAAGCACGCATAGCTGATTTCTACTATTTGCTGACACATTTATCCGGCTGTCGTCAATTCCTGTTAGCTGTGACGTCATCTTCCAAGTAAGCATAGCTGATTTCTACTGTCTAGCGATACGTCATTCTTCCGACTACCGTCAATGACTGATATCTTTTTAACAAATCTAAGACTTAATCTACCCAGTTTATCCTTTGAAAAATCACAACGGAAAGCTCAATAGCTGCCACTGACAATAATCAATACAACTTTCGTGACAGAAGTGAAATTAACCAAAGTGCGCCAGTTATGGAAGAATACAGCAGAGAACAAGAAAATGTCCTGATCAAAAGGAAGAACTTGAGGGCAGCAAAAGACGATTTATTACAGTTTTTATTGAACAAATATCTCAAATGGTAGCAAACAGAGATAGCAGAACCAAGATAAAGATAATGCGCTATGCGATGTTATAAATGTCTTAGGGGTAGAAATTTTTGCGGGTGTAAATTCTCGCAAATTTCGCGAATTTTTGGCGATTTTGTGAAAATAAATACCTGCGAAAAATCTTAACCCTATTCAAGCTAGACAAATATACATTTTCCTACAAATTAGAATCAGGCTGTTACTTCAGTTAGAGAGAATGAAGATGATCAACTGAAACAAAAGTCACTAGCACGCCACACAACAACTGGAGTATGAGAGAAACCAAGACAAGACTGGTTCGTTTACATACTATATCACATATGCTACACGAATCTAGAGAATCAGTGGACAAGTAGATTGACGATCTCCGAGTTGGTACCTCCAACATACAATCTTGGGCGTAAATTATCGATAGAAATCTCAAGGTTCCCCCCTTCCCCCCACCTTCAATGTTGATTTTCTGCAAATTTGAAAACCAACATTGAATTTGGGGGGGGGGAGGGGGTATGTGTGGGAGGGGAAAAAGGATGGAATATTAGACTTTGTATTTTTATCTTGATTTACGTCCGCGATTGTAGGTCACAGAACTGCTTTCTTCTCCCCCACCAAAGTAACCATGCAGCGGGCTGTAAATCAGAATTTAACAAAATTAACGATTTCAATATTTGATGGTAAAGCTGAAAAGTGGGGCATCATCCTATTGTTGGACCCGGACCCAGACCCTAATAAAAACCGGACCCTATAAATACCGGACGCTAAATAAACCGAACCCTGAATAGACCGGACCCAATAAAAAACGGACCCTGATATAATAATTTAATGTTGCAATTAAAGCTCAAATCAAAATTTACGCCCATTCCACTCTAATACCTAAAAATCATGGTTACATTTAAGAAGGGTAGCTTTTTATCGATTATTTATTTAATCTGTTTTTCCTGCCCTTCTTCTACAATAAATTTGTTGATTTTCCCATAAGCACCACTCTGGGACTTTACTCAAACCAATTAAGGAGGGGTATGGACTCCATGATAATAAAATCCTTGATAGCCCAATTGTTAATATAATGTAAAAACTTGTTGTTGTTTCATTCTGCATCAAGTTTTTAAGGGTCATTATAAAGCGTTTATGTTTTTAAGTACATATACATCCTGGAAAGCTTTTGCGGTTTATTGAAATATGAAGTATTAATAAAAGTATATATCTGTCTAATTTAGGATCACCCAGCTTCGTTTATAAGCCATAAAGGCATTTAAAAATGCATAAAAGCAGGTTTGACGCATCATGTGGAACTTTTGTATTTTAAAAGTTAATTAGAAGGTTTATCATTTTCAGCCATCGTATATGTCAAAATAAACTTCTAATTATGCTAATTCAGCACATTCGTACATTTTTATAGATTTTATGACGTCAGAATGATGCTTTTCTGCTGAATCATGTAAAGCAAAGTCGGGTGCCAGAATGAAAAACAAGATTTAAATTTAATAGACCTGCTTTCGTAATTTATGTGATTTATAGAGCGATGACATGCTAGTCCATGAGTGCTACACTTACATACTTCACTTAATTTTGACAAACCTACTACATATAATAGAATTGGGGTTAACCGGAAAACCGTACTTAAAAAATGGTACGAGATTTGCAATGGAGAAACTATGTCATATCGAATTATTGTGCCAAAAAGAAGAAGCAATGATGATAATAACGACGACGATGAAGATGATGATGACGAAATTTCAGTCACTCGATAAATATCCTCAATATCACTAATATCACGGTTTTTCCCCAACTGGAAAGTAACTAAAAAAATAGCATTCCGTTTTGGCTTCGGAGACCAGTTGGTTTTTTAACCCAGATATTAGGTATATTGTTGTAATTCGGGTGCCTGAATATATATAAATGTAAATGTATAATAACATATATTGTACCGAACTGCTGTGATTTCGAAACATGTCGCCAATATCTCCGATATTTGTAGTATTGTATGTCCCGATAGGAGGAATAGAAAACATACATATATTCCTGTAACAAACTCTGTAAGTGGTGGTAATAAAAAGACGTTGAAAGCATTTACCACAAAAATGAACACAAAACAGAAGACAAACAACAACAACAACAACGCAATGTCAAAGATAAATGCAAGATGAGTTCCAACCTCGTTCCCAGAGCTTCTTTGACGTTTAACGCTAACGTCAAGAGAGAAGAAGCCCTAGGAACGAGGTTGAGATGTGTTCTGGTGCACACCGTTTAAACAAATATCAATCTTTCATAACTAAGCCATACGAAAAGCGAATCAAATTCGTAAGTAAAAGAGAAGAAATTGTGTTTCAATTGCCTAAGCGATCAACACTTCGCACAACCTCGTTCCCAGGGCTTCTTCTCTCATGACGAACGTCAAGAGAGAAGAAGCCCTGGGAACGAGGTTTTACTTCGTAAAGAAATGTTCTTCCAAAGTTATACATGTTTGACTAAAGGATGCAAATAATCTCGTGGACAACAGATCCAGCCACAGATTTGTAAATTTACAGTTGGTTCCACTACAACTGATGGGCACTTTGAAACAACCAAATGCTCTTTTTAATGGAGGTAGTCAAACTACATTAATTAAAGAGGATATGATGGCGGAAATGTGTAACATCAATCATGTAAAGTAACTTTGGGAAGCATCAAAGACAAAAGTGAAGATATGTTAATGAAGAAGGTTAAATTAACTATCTATCTTTGTGATAAAAGTAGCAAATACGTTTACCAGAACGTTTACACCATTCCAAAAGAGAAGTTTCGCGTACCGGATCAAAAGCTGCAGTCTAATTTACATAAAGATAAAAGATATCTTAAAAACCGATATGTTGCAAATGGTCGACGTCCTTTTGCAGCATCTCGGTTTTTAAGATGTCAATGCTGACGACGTACTCTCCGGTGCCTAATTGTAGGGGGAGAGGGGGTAAATTCCTGTTTTGGCAAAGAAAAACCACCACCCATTTCCATTTATTAAGCACATGTTTAATAAGGGTATTACTTTAACCCCCTCCCCCTTTTTAAGAATTTTCGGATTTTATTTTGAATGCCCAATATTCATAACTACATATATCGAAGTAACGTCTTAACAATTTAAAGTACCGGCAAAGGATAGCTCTTTGCAATTTTTGCAGAAGAAAGATGATTTAAATGAATCACTGACAGATACATATCAAATGCAGGTGCATATATTTGGTTCAATAGAATTTCCATGTGTTGCTACCTACGCATTACGTCGTACAGCATCAGATAATAAAAATACTTTCAGTGCTGACTCCATTGAAACCATTTACAGGAATCTCTATGCCGGCGATTTGCTAAAATCGGGTAAGTCAAGGGAACAACAACTAAAAGAGAGATTCTACAACTTGTAAGCTCAATGTTCGATCCACTGGGAATCTGGACACCAATAGTTTTAAAAGCAAAGGCACTAATCCAAGAACTGTGGAAGCTAAATTATGATTGGGACGAACCCGTCACCTCAAAATCGATAAAATTTGGAAATATTGGTTATCCAATATTGAATGTATTGCTCGTGTTCGAATCCCCAGATGCTTTTTTACAAAACGGTGTACATTACAAGCACATACAAATCCACATTTTTTAAATGGGGGAGGGGGGGGAGGGGGGGGGCTTATTTACGGAGTTTTACGGTATATTACAACAAGAAGAGCATAACTTCGGTTCGATCATAATATCGAATATTATGTTGGAATACATGTTCGAACTAAGAACATTAAAGGCTAAGTTACATAATGTATTCAACACATAAGAACGTAAAGGCTAGGTTACATAATGTAACAAAAATATTTTTAAAATACATGAAGAACATTTTTAAACTTTATAAGAATAATAATAAGAACGCAACCGTTTTTAAAAAGTAATTTGATGGAAGCGACAGCAGCCAACGGAGATGTTCTTAAAAATGGTGGTGTACTGGCTGGAAAGGGAAAGAAAAGGTACAGCTGGAAATTTGACTTGTTCCTATACTGTTATTCACCTCCTGTCTGGGAGAATGAGCTGTTCTGAGCTGGAATCTAGTCGACCTGGAAATCAATCTGTTTCAGAGAAGCTCTGGCTGGAGAAATGAACTGTTTTAAATAGAAAGAGAAACAGTTTGATAAATCAATTTTCCAGCTGGAAATATAATCTGTTCCAGGATAGTCACTCCTGTCGCAAAAAAACCGTACTATTTCAGGAAAATCTTATTTAGCAGGATATATTAACTGTTCCTCAGACTAGATTCATATTCAGCTGGGGACAGGAGTTCTTTAATGCATTCTTTATGGTAATAGATAGAGAATAAGAACACCTATTTCAGAGAGAACACCTCCCTGTGGCTGCTTCTGTGGAAGTATTGTTTTCATGAAATGCCATCTCACTTATATGCCAGATGGTTAATTTTATACTATTCAGGCCTGAATATAACTGTCGCATAGTACCTTTGGAGGAGTGTTTTTTTAA
The DNA here is from genome assembly GCA_032360805.1 of Neoturris breviconis. Taxonomy (NCBI): domain Eukaryota; kingdom Metazoa; phylum Cnidaria; class Hydrozoa; order Anthoathecata; family Pandeidae; genus Neoturris; species Neoturris breviconis. The sequence continues at coordinate 17,892 of JAULBZ010001230.1, read as the reverse complement.
AAGCTGAACACTATACTAAAAAAACGCTCATCCACAGGTGATTCTAGTAGTTATATCCAGGCTCGCCAGTTAAACCTCTCGGTTGACTTGAATATAATTCGATATACAAAAAAGTTGGTGTTATAGAGGTGAAATTTAAAAGAGTTTGACAAGGAAATTTCAGAAAGCAATTCGAATTCGAATTGTAAAGAATAAACTGTACGGTAAATCCTCTAGTAATAAACGCCCACCCTCTTTTATTTATAAGCGCCTCCTTTTAGGCGACCCCCTCCCCTTACAACCGGAGGATTTCCGTATATATATTATAGCAGGTTTTGGATAAAAATTTAGCTATTTTACAAACATTATAAAAAAATATATTCCAACTATATGAATAAACCAAGACTGAATATAACTGCCGAATTTCACCTGTGGAGGAGTATTTTTGAGCATAGTTTTCAGCTTTAAAGCTTCACAGATGATGTCCGGCAGTTATATTCAGGCTTGTAAATATGGTCAAATAATGCCAAACCAAGGTTGAACCGATACCTCTGTATTCGTTGAACGTTGTTTTAGACAATTTGACCATACTGGACCCAGTGAAGATTTCATATCCACACCAATTACATTTAGCAGAGTGGTTCCAACTTTCTTATTAACTTTTAAATAAAATAATCTAGCTAAAGGTTTGGTTTTTTAGTAGCAAATATACATGCAAGGACATATACACCGTGTTAGAATAAGATCATATAATCACTGTGTAGGAGAGCTATTCCTTCTCCACAAGTATTATATGTTCTTGTTTCCAGCATTGTACAAATAATATTCGTAGGTGATTTGATAAGTTAGATCAAAACTTTTTTATTTTTCATAATAAGACTAGGGACCATCTCCAAGTATTCAAAGAAAATTCAGCATTTCATTGGTTTCTTTGTCAAAAAATTTAATCAATTCATTTCATTGGTTTTTTCATGTCAAAGAATCCAATCAATTCATTTCATGGTTTCTTCATGTCAAAGAATCCAATCAACTCATTTCATTGGTTTTTTCATGTCAAAGAATCCAATCAATTCATTTCATTGGTTTTATAATGTCAAAGTATCCAATAAATTCATTTTATGGTTTCTTCATGTCAAAGAATCCAATCAATTCATTTCATTGGGTTTTTTATGTCAAAGTATCCAATCAATTGCAAGCTCGTTGATATAACACTCTTTATTTGCACATTTATTTTAGGCGAAACCAATCAACATTCTAGCGTTTTACTGCGAACTTTGAACAAGTTATTGGCGCAATAAAGCAAAAAAACAATGGAGATAGTCCCTTAATAAATATCATAACCTAAGTGCTTAACATTAGAACAAATAAGAAATGTGGAGGAGAGAATTTTGAGCTTCAGAATCCTCCACAGCGATTATTTGTTCTTGTTTTGAACGCACTGTAACTTTATATATAGAATAATGCATAACATCCTCGTTTCTAGTCTATTCTTTCTCAAAAATATGTGTAAGGTTAAGAAAACACTAATATACAAAAGCGACATGCTATCAAGCTATGGGCGGTAAGAAAAGCCGTGCATAAGGTTGGAAAAACTAAAAGAATTTCTCATCCATTTGAATGCAAAGCTTCTTTCATCATAGTACTTCATAACAAGTGTCTTTGTAGAATGAGCAACAATAAAATGATGATCTCAAATTTAAGCTGCATCCAAACTATAACGATCTAGTCACGTTTTGTATTTTTTTTAAAAGCATTTTCAGAAGTAGAAATGTTTGTAAACGTTAGCTAATTCTTTGGAGAAACCATTGCGTTTTGTTCAAGATTTTCATTAGATTGAACCAAAATTAGGATAAAATGATAACATTAGAGAGGCCTCCAGACATTTATCAACACACGTTTCTGAGCATTCAGCTAATGATAAAACTCACATGTTTACAAACATATAATGACCAAAACAGAATGTTTGGATGCATGTTCTAAAGATTGCTTTTCAATTTTAGATTCCGCATCAACCAAACATCAATTGTGAGTCAAAGAAGGCTTACATATTTCCTGGGAAAAGCCTTCTGTCTACAAACAATTGCATCACTTTGGGATTAGTCTATCAGATTAGACTCGTTCATTTTTATATTGATTTATTAGTCCAATTAGCCTAATCACCTTCCTTTTATCATTTATCACTGTTATATTGTTGTATTTTATCAAATCTTAATGATTTCTCAAATATTTTAACACCTTTTATATAGCTAACAATCCTTTGTAAAAATATATTTAATTTTTTTTAGCTTTTGTTTATGAGATTTCTTATTTTTAATTACTCACTATTGATTATTTAAAATAAAAAGTAGTTACAGATTTTTAATATAACAACTGATGATGTAGAATGTTGTTTTACGAAACATGTATTGTCTTAAAAAAAAAGTCATGTTTTTCATTAAAATTATCATAAATGATTAATGCATGGAAGAGCATGTTTTTAGTCATTTTCGGAGAAAAGCCTAATAAAATTGTTTTAGTGCAGCTTTTATTACCTCGGGTAAAGCAGGTCAATTTCAAGATCTTTAAACAGAAGTAAATAATATCAGAGAAGGTAACAAGCATCAGTGACTTTGCTACAACTTCTTTCTGGGAGAAGCCAACCAATATCAATAACTTGGTGTTTCATCTTCACAAATAGCATTTGAGAGTCTGGGTGTTATGTGTAGATAACAATAAGGCCAAAAATAACTGTCAGTGGAGGAGTGTTTCTGAGCATAGTTTTTCATCTTGAAGTTAAAAATTATATTCAGAAACACTTTTTCACAGGTGATATCCACAAGCTTGCCCGACGTGAAAGACTAGAGTACAGTAACCCAGTTTTTAATGCAAACTTTGAACAAGTTTTTGCCTGCTGAGAAGATATCTGGGACAGTATTTGGTTGTTGGCTTTGACGGTGGGTTTCCAGTTTGGGACTGGTTTTAGTCAGGTGCAAATATGCAAATCAGGTATTCTGGCAGACGCATTTTTCATTGGTCTGGTACCAATATACTGTATATTTCACGTATTCGCTCATTCGTGTGTGCTTCACGTATTCGCTCATTCGTGTGTGCGACCAATTCACTCAAACTAGAAACCCACCTTTATATGGGGTTTCCACAAGATTTAGCAAATCAATTCTCTGGATTTCTTGAGTTGGTGAACATTTTCTCTGAGTAAAGAAAAAAATCTTGAGTTTCCCTGAAGAGAAACTTTTAAATCAAAATATTTTCAGGTTATTTCAGGTTTTTCCTGAGTTTTGCCCCAAAATATTTCCAGTTTCTCCGGGTTTTTTAGGCTCTATAGAAACCCTGTTATAACAGTAACATTTTAAGAATTTAGTTTGTTGATACAGTAAATTTATTTTAACAAATCTTTAGGTGCCAAAAATATAACCAACAAAGCATTCCATTCCTTGAACGAGAATAAACAAACTGAAGAATAGTGTTGTGTCAATGAATGTTTTGAACGGAAGTTTCTTTGTGTGAAAGAAATCATTGACAAGAACCAAACACTTCTTGAGAAGCATATACAAAATATAAAAATCCATCTTCATCTTTCTCATCTCTGTATATATCAACAAGTGACATTGATGCTGAAAACATATTTTTATCATTTACTAATAAAAACAATGTTTGTGTGGAATTTAGTTGTAATCGTTTTCTAAAAAAAATAATCAAAGGTATGGTATTGAAAGTAACCCACCAAACCAAGTGATAGTAAAACCTAAGCACATATGACAAACATGATGTTATAGTATTAGTTGTGCTTTTAAAGACGTTATTATTTTAATGTTATTTTAACAACCCATTCTTTCGTTAAAAAATATTCCTCTGTTAAATTGTGTATTGTCATTATATTACATGAAATAAAACAATCGGTTCTTTTATTAAAAAAATCTTCCTCTGTTGAATTATGTATTGTCATTATATTATTAATTTGCATTGGGGGTAATTATTAATGTTATAAGAACCAACTTATACTATTAGCTAGTAGTAATTAAACGTTTTACAACCCTAAAGTGGATATAACATTAATAGTTATTTCAAAATTGAAGAAGAAAGCTTTCAAAAATCAAAATGGAGACTTCAATTCTTAAAATTTTAAAAATAATTTTTATAGAAAAATCCAAATGTGATTCTGGTTAAATCCTTATAATCAGAATTTCTAAGTCAAATATTCAACATTTGAGTATAACCTCTGGGCAAACATTTTATTGAATGTGGTCAAAGTTTCACAGAATCAGGATATATAAAAAAAACTTGCTATGGTATAAATCTCATGGCAAAATTCAAAAAAATTTCTAAGTCAACTATTTAACCATTGGGTATAACCTTTCACCTAACCATTTACTGAATGTCCTCAAAACCTTATAGAAATCAAATTTTCGAAAATCCACTTTTGAAAAAATCCGTTTTTTCGCCAATACTCGGTCCCAAACTGACAAAATCGGAAAAAATTGGCTACCCTGAATATAACTGCCAGGCATCACCTGTGGAGGAGTGTTTTTTGAGTATAGCGTTCAGCTTTTAAGCTGAACGCTATACTAAAAAAACAGTCCTCCACAGGTGGTGTCTGATAGTTATATTCAGACTTAAAACAGTAAATTTTTCTTACCTTATTATGCTACATAATGTTCCAACAGTCATGTCATAAGGTACCAAGTATTTGATTTTTTCAAGTACAGGTAATGCTTTTTCATTTCTATAACGTTCTATGATAAGCTAGAAAACAATGCAGTATACTTAAAAAATGCACAGTGTTTTTGTTTTTGCTCAAAGAAAGCGGAAAAATTTAAATCAAAGGTTTGTTATTGAAAGTAGCCCACTAAACCAAATGAAAGTTAAACCTAAGCACATAAATATGATTTGCACACATACATTATACAGTGTTTGAAACATGTATTTATTAAGATGATAGAGTTTCAGGTCAAATAAACAATTGGAAAACAATATTTAAGGTAAAATTATGTCAGATCACTGTGGAAGAGAGTAGTGAAATTTCATATCAAGGATAAACACCCAAATTTTACATAGCATTAAGACTTCATGTCCTTATTAAATAGATAAATTTTCGGTTCAAATAAACAATTGGAACACCATTATCAAGGTAAAATTATCTCAAATCACTGTGGAGGAGAGCAGTAAAATTTCAAATCATAGCCTAAAACAATGCTCAGAAATCACTCCTTCACAGTGGATATGAATTGTATACACACATTATACATCATAGCATTATGTACACACCAAATAAAAAAATAGGGAATACACCTATGTTATAGTATTAGTTATGCTTTTAAAGACTTGGTATATGTTATATACACTGTAGGCAAGTGTCAGAGTATAGTATAGGATATTATTTAACCATACATGAACACTAATGTTGTCTGAAAAAAACATGGAAGTTATAGCACTATTAAAAGTTTTATTTTATATACACTCTTTACATTCAATGGTTTTGCTAGCCCTATTAAAGTTATATTTAATAAATCCATAGGATGGTTTTTACTAGCTGATGATATAAAGCACTAGAGAATATAACAATATAACAGAAGAATATATTTTCTTTATTATTCATTATCTTTTTATAAGATTCTTTTATTAAAAAATCTTCCTCCGTCGAATTGTGTATTGTCATTACATTACTAATTTGTATTGGGGGTACTGCCAATAAGTGGATATAACATTAATAGTTATTTCAAATTTGAAGGGAGCTTTCCAAAATCAAAATAAAGACTTTAATTCATAAAATATCACTTATTATCTCAAAAAATTGAGGAGAGAGCTTCCCCAAAATACAACAAAATGGCTGCCAAAAAGGATTCATGGTCAACACCTCATAGAAAAGTTAATTTTCAAAAAATTCCCTAAGTCCAAATGTAATTCTGGTCACATCCTCATAAACGGTGAAAAAAATCAAAAAGTTTTTAGTCAACAAAAATCATGAGAAAATCATGAAAAAATCTTTCGATGAATGTGGTCCAAGTCTCACAGAAAAAAAAAATCAAAAATTTCTAAATGTGAATCTGGTCAGATCCTTTTAAGCTTGATTCAAGGATTGTATTCTCAGTACAGAATAACAAAACAGTTTTTGATGTAGCTGTTACATGATAGCTAACTGGCAGAATATTTGAAAAACAAAAACTATTGGAAATTTTAGTAAAAACCAGGTCTGTAGAACACATTCTAAACTGAAACTGAAACTGAAAACAAAAATGTAAACATTCTAAAATAATTATAGAATGTTCAAAGTCAGAGCAAGTTCTTAGTTTTGTAAAATGTAAATATAAACTCTCTTTTATTGTCATTAGTATCAGCAGTAGTGTCAAAATTTGTGTTTGTGTATATGTCTGTGTTCATGCTCCTTGTGAAACCATTTACGAAGTTGTGATTTGTACCAGTATAATTGTAAAAAGTAAGATTATTTTAGTTTTGCTTTGTTTTGTTTTGATTATGTTGCTATGTTTTCACAACTCCAAACACAAAAAGAAGTTTCAGTGACCATATTTATTTTTTCTAAGATAAAAATTTTCAACTCACTTGGCGACAGTTTTTTCTGTCACCGGAGAACAAATCAGCCGAAAACAAGATTAGGTCATTAGCAAAAAGTGCCATCGCAAAAGAAAGCGGGCCGCCACCGCCATTGCAAAGTGATAGCAATAGCCCATCCAAACTTTGTTTGATGGGCTAAAAATGATACAAATACATCTTCAAGCTGCCATTTTTCTTGCTGTTTTCTTAAATATTTTAATGGAATACCTTTTAAAATTAATGTTACAGTACATAAAATCAATATATTTAATGCTAAAAACATGATAAAAAGACTTGCTACAAAGAACAAATATAATATTTCCAGAAAATGTTCTTGTTGTTAGTTTATATATACTATACATATAGTATCCAGTGTTTTTCCAACAAACATGTCAAGTAGTTGTCACTGGCACTGTAAAGGTCGAAATGTGAGCTGGGTTCCTCGGAACCCTTTTGCCATTGACGTAGTGTAGTGGGTTTGTTCTAGTCTCTGAAGTATCCAGTGTTCTTCCAACAAACATATCAAGTAGTTGGCACTGGCACTCCACTGAAGAAGGCCTGTAAAGATCGAAATGTAACCATTTTGCCATTGACGTAGTGTAGTAAGTTCGTTCTGGGCTAACATCTTCGAACCTGGTTTGATTCCCACTCTCTGCCTAGGCAAAAGGGGATCATGGGATCCAGCTATCGCATGCCAATACAAAATGAAATGCTTTATACTTGTTCATATATATTCATACTTGTTCATACTTGAGCACTCTATCTTTGATACCATTCATGGAGAAATTTAACTTGAACTACTACTTCGAGTTTTTTCTCGTAACATATAATATATATGCTCTGCTTTGCATTGAGCACTTTTATGGTTTCTTGGAACAACTTTATATACATACTTGTTCATATATATATTTATACTTGGTTTCAAATTTTCCTCATATTTTTCGGATTGTACAACATTTCTACGTTGACATTAAATTTTTTTTGATTTATTATAGAAAATATTAATTATCATAAAATGATATGAATGTAACAAGTTTTGAATTTTCTAATGAATGTTACGGGTGTATCCTTGCTTCTTTTGTACTTTTGAGAAACAAAGTATACTTTCACTTTGTAACCAATTTTCTTATTTTGTTACAGGAGTTTCAGCACAACTTCCATTACAAGCTTCTTCTTATGATTTGAAACAACGAAGAAGTTGGTGTATAAATAATTTAGAAATTATAGACACTTTTGTATAGAATAGTGCAAATGTCTACAATTCATGAAAAGGGTCAACAGAATTTTGAACGTGTCCTTATATATTTGGGCATGAGATGGTTAACAAAGTAAATATATACCGGTATTTTATCTGGATATTGATCAGTGATTGATTCGGAGTCACGCTTTCGAGAATCTATAAAATTAAAACAAATAAACAAATACTGTACTAGTATAACAATACTGAGACATTTGTCAGTTTGTTAATCTCATGTGAAGACACACCTGCTTTTATATGTACGATACTGTATCCAGGTAGAAAGTTGCATGGAATGTAATATACCTAAATACAGTAGTGATGTTTTTCAGAAAAGTGCTTTATACTAACACATATATTAGAGAGAGTCAGTTTCTGCAACCAGTATAATTAAAGCGTGGTCTGGGGTGGAAGTTCAAACCTCTTTATATATCTGTTTTTATATGCCTTATTATGCAAACATGTTATATGCATAGAATGAATAGACCGAACTCGCCTACCTTAGCTACGTGCTCACATGTTTTATGTAAATCCTGCATGGAGGGTAGCCAACAAGCTGAGAGAAAGTAGATAAAAATACTATAAAGAATTCCAGAGCATATTCATCCTCCACAGAAAAAATATGCAGCGAACTGAAATAGAATAAATAAGTGAACCTTACGGAAAGATTTCTTTTCTTTAAAACACTTTGAGGATGGCGATGAATCCATTTTCTAGCCCTCTCAGAGTTTCATAGGCAGATAGGCATAAGCTGTTGTTGTGATCGAGCTTGCTCAGCCATTTTCTTGTCTGTTTTGTTTATGTTTTTTTTTCTGTGGAATATTGAAAGTACTGACCCATTACGATTTTCTATCACGGCCTTAGAGCCCTCTTGCCCCTTAGGCTCTGCCAGTTGGCATTTTTCCCAATGCTATATTTACCAAAGGACTAGGTCGAGATTGGTTTTCGCCGTATTGAAGGACAAACAAACCAAAACTAGTCGATCCGATCTACTTCTTTCACTGCTCATTACGCTTCACATCGCTTTGTTCTGTGATGTGGACGTTGTGGAAAATGATTCATTTCTGCGCAATTGTGGTGGAAACAGAGCAAATAGAGAGAAAAGTGTAAACTTCTTTCGAGTTCTTATAGTTTTGGCAGTTCAAGGCGACGAAACAAATAAATTGTCTAATAAAAGAAGAAATGTCTGGGTTCACCAGAATGAATCGAAAGGATATCAATAAATTATCTGATCATACTCGAGTGTGTTCTGCATGCACTTTATCTCAAATATTATTCCTATTCTCTTCATGTATTTTCTGGTAAGTTTTGTTTATATCTAGCTCAAAATAAAGGTATGAATCTTTGCAAGCATAAAACAACAACCTATGTACTTTCAGTTTTATTCTGGTTCGCTGTTTTTATTGGTCTATTATATAAATTTCCAGGGGTAATTGATCCTTTTGAAATATTTCTAACCTATTTCAGTTCTAAAGAAATCCAAGAATTGATAACCTTGTATTTCGAAAAGGCACAAAGCCTGGAAACGAGGTTGGAAGAAACAAGTTTACCAATCAATCGGTATACAGTCTGGCAGTAGACAAAAGTTCTGATAAATATAATATAATATACAAATTTCTGGGAAAAAGTCAACAGTCTTTAGCTTTTGACATGATTCTCATGCCTACTCATTTATCATAATGAAATTTGAGTAACAAATATTTTGTCCAATCCAATCATACAGTTTGTCATTGTTTTGCGGTAAAAGTTCAATATCTTCTTTCGATGAAATCTTCCTATAAATTTTTAGGTCTGCGCATCCGGCTTTTTCAACCATCGAATTTATGTAAAGTACGAATAGTAATGGTCCTAGAACTGATCCTTGTGGGGCTCCAGAATCGACTTGGAACATTTCTGATTTGCTTCCATTTACTGATACTTGCTAATTTTTTTATGCAAGGAAATCTTTAATGACAAAGTATTCCCATGAGATGCTTGTGTGGCACTGTATCGAACGCTTTTTGAAAATCACAATGAATCACCTCAGTAACGCCTCCTTTTTCCAATATTGCTGTCGATTTATCTACAACTGTTAGTAACTAAAGAATTCGAAAGAATTGAGTTTACTTTTAAAGAATCCATAATAGAATCCCTGATGATGGATTCTAACATCTTGTCTGCTATACTTGTAAAACTAATTGGTCGATAGTTTTCCGTTATTGATACAATTTCCCACAATGATGGTATTTTACTAGCTTTTTTACCTCTGTTAACTCTTTAAAGACCCTTGAGTGCATATTATCAGGACCTGCGGATTTGTTTGAATTAAGTCCCTGTAGCTTTTCTTTGACTTTTCTTTGGTTATATCAAGCTTTAATTCCTCTTTGATCTTTGTTTTTTCTTTTTTCTTTAATACCCAATTCCAACTAGGTTTATTTACAAAAACACTCGCTTGCCTTTTCAACTTACAATACTCATCAAAGGCAGCCTTTGATTTGATTTCTTTCTCGGCAGCCGTAAATTTTAAGCCATAATACCATTTTGAGTGTGCCCATTTCTGGAATTTTTGTCTACTTTTCTTTGCACGAATGGTGTCCGCTTTATGGCCGGACTAAAAACGGAGCTAAACAAATTCGGGGGAAAAATTTAACCATGTGGATGTCACTAAGCAGCAATGTAGTCACTTTTCCGCGACAAAATGTTTGAACTAACCACTTTTCCCCGACTATAGGTTTTAAATTAGCCAGTTTTTCCGGACCAAATTTTGGATAGGCTGCTCAATCTGTTTCAATGTCAACCTCGTTCCCAGGGATTCTTGCCTTCCCGAACACGGAAGAGCCGCTCTTCCGTGTTCAAAAAGGCAAGAATCCCTGGGAACGAGGTTGATTTCAATGTATAAGGTACGGAAAAATAATAGTGATATTTCGTTGAGGAACGTGTTTGTATTTTCATTGTTAATATTTTGTTGTATTAGCTGTATTTAAGGAAATAAATCTATTGTAGTATCATGGAAAAATGTCGAAAATAATGTTTTAGTTTGAGAAAATTCTAGTAAAATTCTAGTAAACAAGTCGAAGAAAAATGTAGCTAAGTTGGGAGTCAGAAAACCGAGGCTAATTTCGAACAAAAATTGGTCACCTTTCCCGGGTTTTTTCCCGATAAAGTATTTTCTTGTATTGTAATTAATTCTGTAATTACGTAACATATCGTGAAAATAAAAGCATCTACATTCTCTTAACCTATTTCAATCGGGCTTTTTGGAAAAAGTTATTTCCGGGGGAGGGGAGCGGATCCCCTTACCCCATTCCTCCATAACTTTTGAACGACTAATAGTACAGCGATAAAACTTGGAAAATTATTTAAGATTCACAACCCCTGATTTGATAAGAATCTTGAGGCTAGTTGAAATTGGGCATTCTTATAAGTGAGTGTATGTAATTGTTTCAAAAGGATATTAGAAAAAATGTTTTTTGATGTATATAGTTCCTTAAAGTTTATGGGAGTTGCTAACATAGACTGAATCATATCGCATTTACAATTAAATAAAATGTATACAATATAGTGTTAGCCTGATCTACAGACGAAGATCGATCCTCTCTCTTAGTCTGTTTACTACTGCAGTAAATGTAATACATTGACCTCAGAATTCATTAACACGTTAATATATGATAATTTATTCATTATTGATCTATTTATTTAAAATATGCTTGATTTCACTCTTTATTGCGGCACAATAATTAATAATGGTACCAAAGCTATCATGAAAAAGAAATAATTATTTTCTAGTTGCATAAAATTATCATACATTAACGCATTCTCTGTTAATGATTCTGACGTCTACATTAATTGCAGAATCTGGAAGAATCGAACTTGGTCTGTGGAAGAGACTATGTAGTGTGTGATATGTGTAATATTGGGTTATACTCATTGGTGCTCTATTATCTTGTGTTTTGTTCTACTTCTGATTGTTCCTGAAAAGTAAATGGAAATAATATAGACAAGGAAGAAGAAAAATGGAAAAATGGAAAAGCAATAACAAAATACAAAGATCACGTAAAATAATACAAATACCCTGTCGGCCACGACGTCGGCGATCAACGTTGAAACAACTTTAGAACGACGTTGCGAAGTCGATGTTTCATTGTTTCGACGTTGATTCGACGTGTCATGTGTCTGCAGTAATACCAATAGAATAAGCAATAGAATAAAAACGAATCGAAAGTTTTGCACACCGGGTTAGCGATGATGACAGATTCATGACAAACTTACTTCTTAAAATCGCTGATCAAATTCTGAATTTCTTCTCTACTTTCTTCGGTACGGACACCAGCTTGGTTGTACCATGTACCTGCAAGATCAAATGCTACTCCATCCTTAGAAGCATGGTCAACATCGATATCTTTGTATTCTAAGAACACTTTAACACATTCGACATAACCAGATCGTGCTGCGTATATTAAAGGCGTATATTTATATCGCTTTGTAACTTTATTGATGACATCAGCATTAACTAAAGGTATCAAATATGATAACACTTCAGCACTACCCATTGAAGCGCAGCCATGAATTACATTCATTTCATCTTCTTTTGATGTTGCAGTTATATCTGCTCCAAGTGCTACTAATTGTTTAACCATTGATAATCGTCTCCATTCTGCTGCGTTCATCAACAATGTGAAACCATGCTCATTTTTCATATTGTACATGGTTGGATTCTGTGACAATAGTTCACTAAATACACTTTGTTGGTCATATTGAAATAATTCCTCAATATCTGAAATATATTAAAATATTGATACGGGAGATTCTGAAAAAGCATGACATCAGCAAAACAAAAGATGGCGAATGAATACGTTCGTTGCTAGAAACAACATTGAAAACAAAAACTTTTGTACAGATATGCATAGTAATATTGCTACATTTAACCATAGATATCTATGATTTAACCCTTCATTACTATGGTGTGGACCTCTTGAATTTTTAAATTTTGCTGTGAAAGTAACATAACAAAAATTATTGTTTAGGAGGTTATTTTCTTACATACTTTAAAGATCTGCATCATACTTTTGTGACTTTTTACCCCCTGAATCTTCTAATACCTTCCCATGAATTAACAATAAATGTTTTCAGGATACTTTGTGAAAAGTTTTATTTTTTTAAGCTGCTTAATTATAGATTTAGCATAATAGGAACATGCAGCATAGTTACACACTGAGCGAATAAAAACATATATTATGCAGTGCATATTTGTGTTAATATAGCAAAAGACTGATAACCTCGTGGAGCGAGCAACTATTTTGAAAGTGACAGGAACTGGTGATGGTCACATAAATTATTTAACTTGTGGTAAAGGTTACATAGAGATAATGGTGAGTCTTTACCCAGCCGGCAAAAACCTGTTACTTGTTAGCTGGTTATTGCCGGCTGGGTAAATGGCGAATTTCTATTACTGAGTCAAATCATGGAGGTATACATGGTAGGTATATGGTTCTTTTATACCTCCATGGTCAAATAATGACATAGAGCTGACTTAGCTGAATCAGCGAACGATTATTGCATTTTAGGAAATATATAAACTATTTAGAATAACATGACATGATACATTTGGCTTTCCAGAACTTTCCTGATGTTGTTGAAAACGAGTCATTTAACTGTATATATAATTTAAAAATTTTGCAGCTCTTGTCATTACATTCCTTTATAAAATAACTTGATAGACTGAAAAAACATCTTTGAGCTCATCATTTTCTAGTACCCACCCGATACTATAGGCGTTTTGTTTTGTATAATAAATCATCCAATTATAAACTTGCATAGTTAGATGTAAGAAGAGGTTGTTGTGATTGAGGCTTAGGTCCTGGTCTTTGTAAACTAGCGTTAGAAATACTTGATGATGTTATGAGGATAATCACATTATTCTAAAGAAACGTTTGCAGTTCATTTAAACGAGGCTCAATTCTTAGTGAATTTGAAACAAAACAAATAATACGCTTTGCCAGATTGTATGGAACGTTATTTGTGTATGCTCGGGATCAAGCTCGTCCCCAGGACCTTTTGACTTTTTTTTATTTTTCTCGGATAAGGTCCGAGAAAAATAAAAAAAACTCAAAAGGTGCTGGGGACGAGCTTGTGCTCGGGATGACTACTATTGTAATTTCAGTAAACGTGTTAATTTGTTGTTTTGTAATAAATATCTGTTTCTAAGTTGCTGTCTTTGGTAAAGCATAGCAGTAACGTCCAGTAAATTTGGGCTTCTTGGTGAAAAGTCACCCAAATATAATAGCGTTAGTAGGTCAATAGTTATAAAGGAAATACGAGGATTGTGGTACATAGTAAAGTACCTCTCAGGGTTAAATAACAACCAGATAATTAGACAAGAAAAAATGGGACATACAACGGAACCTCTTTAATTTTAATTCAAACCATTCTAATTCGAAAACTCTCTAATTCGAGCAATATCTACCGGTCCCCTTCTAATGCAAAGTCTGTTATAAAACCTCTCGACTTCTAGTAAAATCAACCTGTCAACTGGAATTCACCAGTACATCCTTTAAATCATATAGGAACTGGACCCAGTGAGCAAAACTGTGTTCAAAGTCCGTAGTTCCTCTGGAACGTTTCCTAGTTCTTGGAAAAAAGCTAACGTTGTTCCAGTCCCTAAAAAAGCAAGAGAAAACTCTTGTAAAAAATTATAGACCGATATCTCTTTTATCAATCATGGGTAAGTTTCTTGAAAAATGTCTGTACGATTGTATATATTCCTATATGGAAAAAAATAGTCTGTTCACACCATTTCAGTCTGGCTTACAAAAGAACGATTTATGTGTTTTACAGCTTCTGGCCATCACCCATGAAATCCTTCATGGATTCAATCGTAATAGCTGCCTAGAAACTCGTGGAGTCTTCCTTGACATCTCAAAAGCTTTTAATCGAGTCGGACATGAAGGTCTTATTTTCAAACTTCGTTCACATGGAATCAAAGGACGTCTCCTTGCCTTATTGAAAGATTTTTTATCTGATAGACTTCAAAGAGTTGTTCTTAATGGTCAAACCTCGGAATGGAAGTCTTTTTTGGTAGGTGTTCCTCAGGGATCTATTCTGGGACCGTTACTCTTTCTCATATTTATTAATGACTTGCCCAATGGCCTTAATTCAACAGTTAAAACATTTTCAGATGACACTTCTCTGTTTTCTACTGTTTTGTGTACAAACAAGATAAATATTGACTTGGCAAAGATATCTGTCTGGGTCCAATGGAAAATGTAATTTAATCCAGATCCAAAGAAACAAGCAGTTGAAGTTTATTTCTCAAGAAAACAGATCTCTACGGTCAAACCGCCACTCATCTTTAGTAATGCACTTATTAAAGAAGAAGATTGTGCTAAACACTTGGGTCTTTTCCTTGATAAGCGCCTTTCTTTTGGTCATCATTTGAAAGAAAAGATATCCATCTGTAATTAGGGGATTGGACTAATCACTCGTTTACGTAAATACTTGCCACGTAAGACGCTTCTCTACATTTACAAAGCCTTCGTAAGACCTCAATTGGACTATGGTGATATTATGTACGACAACCCTCCTAATGACTCTCTTTTGCGAAAACTTGAATCCATTCAGTACAACGCAGCTCTTGCCATAACTGGGTGTTTTCGTGGTACCTCACGCGATTAAGTGTAGCAAGAACTAGGTCTAGAAAGTCTTTCTGATAGAAGGTGGTCTAGACGTATGTTGTTTTTCTACAAAATCTTGAATGGTCTTGCGCCTCTGTATTTATATGAATTTGTTCCCTCTTTGAATACTGCTAGCTACAGCACTCGAGGGAAACGTGATTACCATCATTTTGCTGCCCGTACTAAAAGTTTTTTTCCCTATTGCGTTTCCCAGTGGAATAATTTGGACACCCAAATTAGGACTTTACGTACTGTTTCTTCTTTAAAACTGCTCTATTAAAGTTTTTGCTACCCAAGTTTAACCCCATTTATGGTGTATACGACTCTATAGGGGTTATCCTGTTGATTAGGCCCACGGTTGGTTTCAGTTACCTACGAGAACACAAATTCCGTCACAACTTTCTCGACACAGATGATCCGTTTTGTACTTGCCGGACTAATGCCATTGAGTCAACGGAACATTATCTTTTGTACTGCCCTTCTTTCTCTTCCTATCAGAGAATTCTCTTTCATAACCTTCACAAGGAAAACATTTCGCTTATCCCGTTTAAGGAATCACACTGTGCATATTCTTTTGTATGGTGGTGCCATTTATAAAGATGATGCAAACCACGACATTTTATCAAATGTCATTGCATTTTTAATTGACACTAAACGTTTCAGTGTTTTCTTATTCTCGTAAACCAGAAACCCTAGTCCTTTTTTTCGTTTTTAGCTATCTTTTAATGTTTTTATATAGGCGTATCCCTGGCGATATCACCTTCCAGTGCCTTGCGGTAATGCGCCTATTATGTACTTGTTCTTTATCACCGTCTGTAGATGATAAATTATAAAAAAAAAAAAAAAAAAAAAAAAGTAGCTGAGTTTTTTCTACTTGATGTAAGATTTGATCATGCAAAGTTCTGTGAATTACACATATAAATCACATGACTACCCATGTCCTAATGTTTGACGATGTATCGTGACATTTGTCAAAACTGTCCAAACACTATGTCTTTTAGTACGAGTAATAATAATAAAGAGACGTAAATTATACAGCGACGTACTAAGATTTTTTAAATATAAATTAAATGTTGTGTTAATTAGTATCAATTAGTATTAATTTCCCAGTGGTCTAATTGTTCAATCAAGATTTTTCAGGTGAGGAAAAAACTTGTTTAAAGTCCGCAGTTAAGATGCTAGATCAACGTCTTCGACGTTGTTCTAACGTCATTGATGCGGACTTTGAGCAAGTTTGTGCCATTGAGTTAAAACATACCCATTAGTGATTAGTAAATGATTACTCGTTGTAGGATATTGTTTTTTATAATATACTGAAATTGTCCCAATGGTCAAAAACTTGTTCAAAGTCAGTAGTAAAGACGCTAGAACAGTCGAAAACGTTGATCTATAACGTTTTTACTGCAGACTTTGAACAATTTTTGTCCGCTGTGAGTGTGCGATATGTACTAGTAATGAGATACGTAAGAAGAAGTTTTATTTGAAGATTATAAAACTGTAAACGAAAATAAACTTGTTGTATTAAATGGAAGATATTAACATAAGAAACATAAGACAGGAAAAAGATTTTGAAGAAGATTTTATATTATTCCCTGATGCAACATTTAATGGTAATTTCCCATATATATTTACAATTGTAAAAGAAGAAAATCCTAAAAATTTAACAAAGAAGGTTAGTATAGTATATAAGTCTGCTAAATAGCGTGCTTGCGTGCTTTACGTGCTCCTGTGCTTGACGTGCTTACGTGCTTGGCGTGCTTTTTCTATCATTTCTTAACCAACTTATTCCTTTTTTTTTTTTTTTTTGCAGTTTATTTTTAGCAATATATAATTTTGGCATTTCTATTTTCTCTTACCTTTTACTTGCCAATTTTTTTATGTTTTTAATTATTTTTTGTTGTTGTTGTAATATTTATCATTATGATTTATATTTTTTTGCCAAGCTGCTCTACTTTTTTTTTTTGTCAATTTTATTTTTCTCTTTTTTTACCATTTTTTTTTCACTTTTGTTTTTTATCACTATTATTTATCAAAAGAAATGTTGGAATACTTTAATGTCAATATTTCTATAATGAAAATATATTTAAAAAAATCACAAGGTTTCGACTTCGTAGATGAAACGGTTCCGGGGATATACAGAAATAGCGTCAGGGATGCATGGTAGAGGCAAAACTATAGAAAACAAATTGATCAACAAAAGAAATTGCAAAAGAAAATTGCAAACAGAAAATTGTAAAACAAAATAGAAAAAAACAAGTAGGTGAAAAGAAAAAACTTAATCACAATGGTTTAAAAGAAAAAGCAAAAAATAGAAATTGGCTAATAGAACATAATAATATGTTGGAAAATAAAGACGCCGAATTTTCGACGTTTTGGTTACATACTGTAGTCATTTTCAATAACAAATTACATGTTACAAACAAATTTATGTAAAATTTTACACAAAAAGTGTAACAGCCGTAACTAAATAATTACAACAAA
>JAULBZ010001229.1:0-23435 GCA_032360805.1 Neoturris breviconis | reverse complement strand
TTCAGTCAAGTTGGCTGAAAATATTCTGAAAAATCTCTCCTCCACAGTGATGACCGGCTGTTATTTCGAGCCCTGCAGGTAAATTATTTTTAATTTTTTCTCTAAATTAAGTGTTTACAGTGACGTTATATCCAACTAGGCTGAGAAACCAAGATTTTGTTGTTATAATTTTTTTATGTTGTCCTCAATTCTGAGATTCATATCAGAAGTTACCATATAAATTTTCTCCCCTAAATTATAGTCAACCTTATCGGATTCATTCCTCTACTATTCCAAACCTTATAACTTTCATTAGAATGGTCGTCAATAATATTATACTTAGTGATATGACCTTGAATCTTATTGGGAAACTAGCATGACTTATGTTATTGTCTGAAACGGTTATCTTTTGTAAATAACAAATCGTAGTCCCTAATTTGTTGGGTGAACCCTCCTTTGTTTGGTTCATATTTAGCATTCGGATTATACTTAAAAATATTATTCATTTTATATTATTGAATTAATTTATTATTTATTAATTTGAAAATATTATTGTGGTTCATTCTTATAAGAATTATGGAAACAAATCAAATCCTTTTAATTGGTGAACAATCAATGGATATAAACTAATTTGTAAGTTATTGTGTTATACAGGTGGGTCATTTCTGGTTAAAGTCAAGTCTATTACTTGAATAATGTTAAGATAAGCCATCCTGCAAATCCCAATCTTCTTCTAGTTCACTTTTAATCTTTTCAATCCTACCCAAAATAAAGTTTCTGCTAGTTTTTGTAACCAACAACATTACTGGATAACGTTTCATAACTTCATAGAATCCTACATATCTATAAAACCCACTTTTCGAAATGTTGTTGTATTTAAGCTTATTTGTTAAATCACTTACATGGAACTCTTTATATTGCTGATACATTTTACCTCATTAATATCCAACCAACATCGATCTTGCCATGTTATTCATATCCGCTTTATCAAATGCATCATTCAATTGAATAAACGTGTTATCGTTCAAAATATCTACCCCGCACTGGGGCATATTCATGTTAATTACTTGTATTTTAGACTGATCATATCATTCTGCAAGTGTTTTAAGTTTTTCTAACAGGCTTTCAATTTTTTGCTTTTCTGTTTTTCGGTTACTTTTTTTCTTTATCGGTTGTTGTTGTTGTTGTTCTTCTTCTTCTTTTTCTATATTTTCAAGACAAGCATGAAGTCTCTTTAAATCATTATATAAACCCTTACCACCATCTAATGTTTCTTTTATGACAACGGCAAGAGCTTGTTTGTTAATCTTGCTTAACTTATTTAACAGAGTCGCTGCTTTGTTTGAACTCATATCAAACTTTAATATTTGTTTCTTAGTAACTCGATTAAAGTAAAAAAAATAAACATTTTAGGAACATTCTAGATAAATTTTCTACCCAGTCAAAAATAAGATTTAATATTTAACCAATCAAAATGTATTCGTTTCCTAGAACATTTTAGGAACATTCTAGATAAATTTATTAACCAATCAAAATAAGTTTTATACCTGTGTGCGCACGTCTCCCACTACATATAGACTCCATTCTTTTATTCCTCTGTTGAATTATGTATTGTCATTGTGATTATTAATAATTTGCATTGTGAGAATTATTATTGTTATAAAACCAATTTATACATTAGTAGTAATTAAATATTTTTTACGACCCTAAAGTGGATGTAAAATTAATAGTTATTTCAAAATTGAAAAAGGAAGCTTTCTAAAATCAAAATTTGAAATGGGAGCTTCTCCAAAATACAAAATGGCTGCCAAAATAAATTCACGGTTAAAGTCTCATAGAAAAGTTAATTTTCAAAGATTTTGTAAGTCCGAAATGTGATTCTGGTCAAAATCCTTATAAACTGAATTCAAAAGATTTCTGCTAAGTCAACAAAAATAGGGAAAAATCATTTTGGTGAATGTAAATTAAATGTTCAAATAATTATTAAGTCTCCACTTTTGAAAAAATCCCTTTTTCGCCGATACTGAGTCCCAATGACAAAATTGAAAAGAATTTGGCCAGCTGTCTCGTAATATTGCCTAGAATTTCATACTCAAATCTCAGGACAATACCACGCCTTTTCAGTCAATTGGATCAAAAACGCAATTTTGACCCTTTTTGCCCAAAACTTGGCAGGACCGAGTGGATATAATTGAAATATTTTTGGCAAACTCTTCTAGAATATCGCCACAAATGTTGGAATTAAATTTCAAAATGCTGGCACTTTGGGAACATGGTCTGAAAGAAGTGGACTGTCACCACTGCAAAGTGATAGCAATACCCCATCCAAACTTTGTTTAGTGGGCCAAAAAGATCTCGTAAAACTACATAACTATATCTATAGGACATTTAAGCATGTAATACTACTTTCTAGATAGATTTGTCTTCAAAATTGGCATTTTCAATCAAATCATTTCAAATGGAAATGAAAATGTCTTAAAATCTGTATAAGAATCAGTATTACATGCTTAAATGTCTTTTATATAGTTTATCAAGATCTTTCAAATGGCATAGATGAAAATCCTTGAAGTCAAAGTTGAAACTATTGAATTTCTTAACCTAAGTCATAAATTCTTGAAGATGGCAACTACACTTTTGTTAACATAGATCTGATCCAGCAGAAAATTATCTTTTAAATGATGATGTATCGTATGCTTTGTCCTTTCTTGGTAACACTCTCATGGCCAGGAGATGATGTCATAAGTACAAAATAGAGACAAAAAAACTGTATATGTATAGTATGCTTTGTCCTTTCTTGGTAACACTCTCATGGCCAAGAGATGATGTCATAAGTACAAAAGAGAGACAAAAAAACTGTATTTTGTTTTGATGGTTGCAGGAATCGAACCTTTCGACAAAGCATGAATGCTGGACATCACCTGTGGAATAGTGTTCTTGAGTATAGTTTTCAGCTTCAAAGCTGAAAAGTATATTAAAAAACAACTCCTTCACATGTGAAGTCTAGTGACAATAATTCCACATGTCTCTCCGGCAGAGAATTTTATGGATTGCTATGATATAAAATTTGGTTGCTTTTTTATATTTGAAAAAATTTAAGTTATCATTCTTCACTGAACGAAGGTATCCAATATTATATCAATGAACATTGTCTCCCTTGAAGAGAAGTAGGGTGTAGTGCAAATAACAAAATTTGGCATTCCCAACACAGTGTATTCTAAAATTTGAATCATGAATCTAGTGAAGTAAAAAAATAAAACAATAAATCCTATTTGATACTACTAGCTAAAAATTAACAACCAAAATACTCTGTACAGTTATTACTCTTTGATATAGCTATTTTGTTTACAGTGTCTTTTTTGTACTTTTATTAGGTTCATTCCTCTTAACAACTTTTGTTTATGACAATGTTTCTTGTTGTTTCTTGTTTTTTATGAGTGGTATCAGGAGATTGAAAACTGAATCAGTTATCTTCGATAAAATTAATAAATCATCTTGCAAGAAATTTAACCATGTAAGGGACCATCTCAAAAGTAAAATTTACTGAGGAGAGTACTGCATCATTGATCAATCTTACAAAGAAACCAATCCATCGCAAGCTCATTGATCTAACACACTTCTGCACCTATTCATTTTTGTTGAATTTTATCAATTTTAGTTCAACCCAACAAAAGTTTTGGAATGAAATTTTAAGATGGTCCCTAAAAAGATCAGATATCACATGTCTATGATTATGACAATTTTACCATACTGACGAGTTAGTTGATTATCATTCTGGTGAGTTACTCGTCTATAATAAGAGTGATTTACTTGATTATCATAACATTGCACACATGGTGGAATTGCTTGATAAATGATCACACAGACAGCAACGATAATGTGAAATATAGATCATGTTGCATCTAGTTCTCCACCATTGGTTTTCTTCAACAGATCATATATGTCTAAAGATTCGCCTATAAATTTAAAATAGTACCTCATCAGTAACTTGTCTACATATAATTATGAACATATGAATATAATTAAAGCGTTGATGCCAGTCCAGTAGTTATATTCATGCTCAAAATTTGACTGACTTCGGCAATAAGAATGCTCAGGAGATGAAAAGAAGAGATTTAAATCAAAGAGATTGCAATTCGTTATGAAGAAACGTTGTTTACCTGGGCCAATGTTATGTCCTTTCATCAAACCTCGTGGATTTGAAGGCGTTATACAATCCAGATCTACTTCTTTACGTAACACCGTATCAACATCAATTGAGCTGAAAAATGCTACGCACTAAAGAAAAGAATGGAAAAATTTATGACAAATTTTCAAGAGTATAAAATAATTACCGAATACAGTTAAATAATAAATGACATTAAACATTTCATGATTCAGATGTAAGAGTGTTTTATGGTATGTACCCAAGATTCTGATTAACAGATTCTTCATCTTTCTAAATAGAAACACACACTCTTCATAATGCTGATTTATGACATCCGTCTCAAAACAATAATATTCGAATCAATTTTAAGTTAAATTGAACAGAATGCCAATAGAAAAATAAATTTGCTGATAGTGCGTCATGGATCCATCGAGAAATGAAACGCAAGAGACAATCTCTGATGCAAGTGTCAAAACCTACTAGCTGATTTCCACTAGGCAAAATATTTTGTGTGAAAATTAAAAAGAACACATTCCATTAGTAGAAATTGATGTCACACATCATGTGACGTCAATTTCTACCAATTAGAATTTCTTCTTTTTAGTTTTCACACAGAATATTTGGTCTAGTAGAAATCCGCCTTACTGATTTGTTTGATTGAGACAATGTGAAATTGGCTAAAAATAAAACTACAAAGAAGTATGTTAGGTTAAAGAACTTGCAATTGATTGGTTGGCTGCTTCATTGAGATACAAACCAATCAATTACATGGATTGTTGACTCGCTATTCTTCTCTGTATGATATGAAGATAAATCAACTTACTTGAGGTAAATCATACAAGCCTAGTTTAAATGCAAACATTGATCTGGTTAGTAAATTACTAATTTGTAATGCTAAAGCTGCTCTGTATTTATCTTTCTCAGAAACAATATAACGGACCTAAATGAATACACCATGTCAGAAAAACAAATAATCACTGTAGATGAGAGATTTTTGAGTAGAGCTTCAGGCTTTGGCCTAAAAGTACGCTCAGAAATCTCTCATCCACAGTGATTATTTGCTTATTTAAACACTAAATAGTTTTATTACTCAAGGTACTGCATCCAACAGTATTTAATTTCAAGTATTTAATTTCAAACTGTAAAACATTTCAGATCATATTTAAAGAAGAACTAACGACAGTATGGAAAGTTGATCTTAAATTATTTAAAATTATCTAAAATATTACTCTGTAAAATTTTTCTTTGCAATACTACTTGGTTCAGCTGAGTATTGACATAGAGGATCCCTTCGCCATCACTATTCGAGTAAACTTTTTATGATTAATCCTGTTCGTTATAATTTTTTTTCTGACGTCATTTTGCAAAGCAAAATATATAAACAAGCAATCACACGTGTCTATGCACTGATGGGTATGATAATTGTATGGTTATAATAACTGATGCCTATTTTTCACTTGATTAAATGTAAACCAGGACTTATTCTAAATTACTCATGAGTAATATTAGAATTTATGATTTCCTATTCAAATTTGTAAACATGACTTGAGTATGTGTAAAAGGTAAGGGTTTTTTATATAAGATAAAAAGTTTTTATAAGAGAAAAACAGTGAAATATGAACAGTGTATATAAAAGAAAGAACGATTTACTTATTGGACGAATTCTTTGAAGATTCTGTTTCTTCTTCGATGCAATATTATGTATGCTGTCGCAAGGACAGTTTTGTTAAGACACAACGTTTGGAGCTTAATGCTGTGTTAAACACAGTCAGTATCTTTGAGCTTGGAGCTCAGTAACTTTTCAAACTCCCTGCAGCATTTACATTCGATTTTTGTATGTAATATAACAGAATGGCTTTTGCATCTATACCAGTACAGATTCTCCATTCTACTTAAGTCAAGTTCATCAACATCTTCTTCATCAAAGTTATCAGACGAGATTTGCACTACTTGCACTGCTGAAAGTTTTTTCAGCTCAGACTCTGTGCATTCTGGTTCGTTAGTGTAGCCTAACGTTGGTGGTTCAAAGGTATGGTTAGAACACAGCCACAAGCAAACCATGGTTAGAATCACTTGAACAATAACATTTATCAACACTAATTCATTTTGATAGACTCACTGCTTTTACCAGACATGTTTGAATTATGAACAGCTCGCAAAATGACCTCACAAGAATATTGTAAAAATTTGTTCTTAAGAAACCGTGGTGCATAATGGCAATAAACGTGGACCAGAACAGGGCAATTAAAGCCCCTATTTAACACTATAGTATTAAAAATATGTAAATATATTTTTATTTTATGTATGTTTGACTACAATGGAGTGTTTTTATCTACAAAACAGTATATGTAATTTCTTGTTGTTAGTTCTCCTTTAATTTTAACTTGCATAACCAAAATGGCGACAAGTAGGATGAAAGCTATAATAAACGATGTGTAGATAAAACATTTGTGTTTTACTTTCCAACACGACTTAAATGCATATATTCACAATTATTCAACTTATAATTTGTTAGATTTTATTTTCTAGTTATGTGTATCCTAGCATCTAATAATTCCTACTCACAACAGAATTTTACAAACAAGAGAAAGAAATTTTCGCACTTCGTCATGTATAGATATTGAAAATCTTGCATCAATATGATATTCATCTATCAACCATTTCATGCATGTTAACAACAAATGAAGATAATCAACAGCAGACGACTGTACAACCCAATTTACACGACTAGTCTTGTACTATAAAAAGACAAAAAAAACGTTATTATAAACTAGTGCTTATGAAGCATTATTTACATAAGATATGCTGATAATATGATGAAAACTATTTCATATAGCTTCCAACTGCAACGCCTAAACCTACATTCAAAACATGATAAAATCTACAAAGGAGAGAACTGAGTCAATGATCTTGGAATGGATTGATTTCTTCGTACCAAAGAAACCAATCCACTGCAAGCTCATTGACCTAACACACTTTTTGCACAGATTTATTTTTGTCGAATCTTGTCAATTTTAGTTGAATAAACTTAACAAAAAAGTTGGTTTTGGGGCAAGATTTTAAGATGGTCCCTAACACCGCTTCCTAAAAGTGACATCATAAACTCATGAAAACTTTATTTAGTGGAACAAAAATTATTGAATATTAGCAATTGATAGGTTACTTAGTTTTGATGCAACTAATCAATTGCATGCTCTTTGAGATAACGCCCATACTTACATAATGATGGACATGCTTTGGTAGAAGGGCTTTGGTAATCATACAGTTTAACACAGGTGTTCGTGGTTCCTCAGAGAGAGCAATTGATTCTAATTTATTGAACATATCAGATTCACTGGAGATAAAAATAAACAACACAATGTTAGGGACTTTCTCAAATAAAAGTTACAATTAATAAGATAACTAGGTTAAAAATCTTGCATTGTTTTGGTTTGTTTGTACTACATAAACCAATCCATTGCAAGCTTATGTTTTGTTTTGTTATAATATTTTGCTATGATGACAATTTTTGCCTGCCAGAGTGTAACACAAAACTTCTTTGTGGTAATGTTCAACTTCCTTAAATTATCATTTGACACATGGACAACAGCACCATTTGTACCAGTTTAACTGCAGCAGGTATTTTTTCAGTTCATGGGCTAGATCAGAGTTCATATTTTAATTGTCCAAATATTAAAAAAGCAGCTTGTTTCTGAGGTAATATACTATTATCATAGAATAAATTGAACAATTGAACAACTTTTGGTACCAGTAATAAACAATCCTACAAGTAAGTATGTGCTTAATAGCATAACCTAAAGACAGTACCGGATACCTTCCGCCATACCATACTTTATTCAACTCAACAATTTCACCACGTGTGTCCCAGGTATTACCAGTTTCATGTAACAGTTTCTTGAAATCATGATATTCAATGAAATCATTGCTGTCCGTTCCAATGTTAAGCTCACCAGCATGACTCTTTCCCTTGGCAGTTAATTTATAACTAAGAGAATAAAATAATGTCATTGAATTCCGTAGTGTATCAAGCCAGTTTTAAACTTATGTGGTAGCAGACGCAAATGATGTCGCTACATATCGTCTGACCTATTTTTATAATACATTTTAGATTATATTTTAATGCTTAAATCTAACTTTAGTTAAGGGATTTTCAATTACTAATTTATCTTATTCTCACTAACTTTTGTGCATGTTAATTTTTTTGCAAAAATGAAAAATCATTTTTGCCCGTATTTATTTTCGCGCTTTTGTGATATTAATGAAGCGATGGATAAAATTTCAAAAGGTTTCATGTGTCTGCTTGCATTTATTTTAAAATGATTCTACAGTGCACAACTACAATTCTCTGCTCTACAATACTCTGTAAGTGTGAAACAGCAAAGGACAGCAAATAAAATATTGATCCGGTTTGTGCAATATAGTTTTTGCAATAATGGAGTGAAATAATTATCGAAAATAATCTTTAAAAGTTTCGAATTTCATCTAATCAGAATCAAGAATTCAAAGCAAATTGGGTCACCACTTTTGAATTTTCTGTTTAACTTGATAACAAAGAAAGTGCATGCAACATAGTGAAAATAAGAGCGTAGCATACATTTTTAGCTGTTTTTATCTACAAGACTTCTCTTTTTAGAAAAACATGTCACATTATCTCAAAAACGTATTCAAACGTTATTCTAGCATCTTTACTGCTTACTTTGAACAAATTTTTGCCATTGGGATATACCTTCTCAATAGAGGAATAATTCTTCTTGTTATTAACAATGTTCGAAATGAGAGCTGCAAATGATCAATGTGGTGAAGTGGTTTTAGAATGGAAAACCTGAAGCTATGCTCAAAAACTACCAAGATTAGGAACCATCTCAAATTTTCGCTTTAAAACTATTTTTTTGGTAAGGTCAAATCAATTAAAATTGACAAAATTCGGCAAAAAAAAATCTGTACAGAAGTATGTTAGGTGAATGGACTTGCAATGGATTCGGTACGAAGAAACCAATCCATTGCAAGACCATTGACTCAATACTCTCCTTTGCAGAATTTATTTTTGAGACAGTTCCTTATCTTCTGTGTTTATTTTTAGTACTGAACAAATTTGTTACCATCTCGATCCTTTCGTTGATTGGTATAATTTAGCAGCTCTCTCTTCCGCTTCCTGTGAAGTCAATTGATGATTAAACTGCATTAATAGACGAACAGCAAACCTTTCACCTGCTCCATACACACGACCATAATTGAATATCTAAGACAAAGAGCATTAAGCCTTGAAATGGATTGGTTTCTTTGGTTTCTTCATTGACTAGTTTTGAGATGGTCCCTAACTACATAAATATCCATGTGTCATTTAAATCTTATTAACAATACAAAATTAATGACAACAGGTACTTTTAAGAGACCATCTCAAAAGTTTGTTTCAAATAACAAAGATGTTTTTGCAGCTTTAAAGAAGCCAAAATCAATAAATTAAAGAAAAATTAAATCTACAATAAGTCTTATTTCGACCACTAGGTTAAATACCAGATTCGAGGTACATTACTAGCCGGCAAAAACCTGTTCAAAGTCAGCAAAATAACTCTAATGTTCTCTTTGCTGGCTGGATATGAAATGCTTCACATCGTTAAGTCAAAGTAAAACAATGAAGATTCAGTACAGTGGTCAAACAAGAGTAACTAACCACTGTGAAGGAGGGAATTTTGATCATAGCTTTGTACTCTAAAATCAATCCTCAATAGTGATTATTTTTTGCTCTTATTTTGACCACCGCAATGTGTGGATAAGATTATTATTTGCTGAACATTTGTATGTCAACATCTTTGTAATATTTACCTTAGCTTGATCTCTACTCATACCAATAGTATCTGCTGTTCTACTATGCAAATCTGTTCCATCTGTTTTTCTTCCTTGTAATGTCATCCAACTTAATGCCGTGCAGCCTGGAAGAAGAAAATAACCATAGTTCAAGAGAGAAATAAAAGTTCTCACTAATATGCAAGACATCAAGCGACAAGGATATCATTTTAAAAAACTAGTTAATGAACTGATCATTGAAATCATTGCTAGACAGTGTATGAACATGAGTCTTTATTGGTTTGCAGTAAAAAAAGAAGATACAAGAATTAAGAACATGCCACTTTATTTTATTTACCATCACACATTATACGCAATATGGTTTCATACTCTTTGAAAACTCTATTTCAACAATTCGGATTTTTGTTTAGAGTATACTACGTAAACTTACGTACTGGAACCAAGATTTTACACTGTAACGTCAGTGTTTCGAAGAAGAATTAATAATCAATGTGAAATGAGTGAGTGGTAAGTATAGTTTTAGTCTTTGTGACCTAAAACTTTGCTCAAAAATCAATCCTCCACAGTGATTATTTATACATTTGAGCGTTTTAACTTTACCGTGTATTTGAGCAAATTGGGCATCTCCTAAGATTGAAGCTATCCATAACTCTTGACTATCAACATCAGCTCCAACAAAACAATATCCTGGTGGAGAACGAACCATTGACTTTAATTCAGAACCTATTCTATCAGGCTGAAAAATAAAAGTAGTTGCATTCTAGCTTCACAAAAACAGTCTCCACAACGCCATGTGATGCCCTTATTGTTATTATATATGATGAAACATCTCTTTAAAATGCAGGAAGTAAGATCAAGTAGTAATTGTGGTGGGGCTTAGAAAGAAATGCTATTTGCTCTTGGTTACTCTTGACTACAAGCCTCAAAATAACAGTTGGAGTGTATTTTGAGTACAGTACTCACAAACACTTTTTAGAGATACATTATTTAGAATTATGCGTGATCAAATAGGCCCAACACATAATACTAGATCACGCAGTCAGAATAAAACATGTACGTTTACTAACCAATGGGTTACTAGCTGTTAACCAAGTTGGTTCAACTGCTCTTCTTGTTACGGTACCAGCAGTTATAACTTGAGGAAGAATTACTCCTGATGTTGAACTAGTTAACATAAAAGAAAGTTATTGTTTTTGTAGGATAAATTTATTAGATATATCCCAACAGAAAAGGAAAGTTTCAAAACGCAGATATTTTAGCAACTTTAAAGAAATTAAAATCAAAGAATTTGGAAAAGATTAAGCTACGATGAAGAGTGTTACGTCAATGAGCTTGCAATTGATTGGTTTCCTCAGTACGAAGAAACCAATCGATTGCAATATCATTGATTCAGCACTCTTTCCCTGGGAACAAATTTTGGAGATGGTCCCTTGTCCATACCTCAAGTTGAAAACAATTTTGTTTTTTTCCATTATAATTTATAAAATATCTCGTACAGCATGATTTTAAACCTGAAGACAACGCAAGTTATAATAGAGAAATTAACTAAACAAATTGATAATAGTCCCACTAGAAGCTGATGCAATATTATGTTAACCCTTTGAGCATCAGACATTGGATTGAAAGGCTCCTTCTAAACCCTATGACTACAGGCGACCTGCCAGAGCCCATTGCATTGCAAATTTAACATATATATTTTAAACATCTTAGCTACAACGTTTTGCACCAGGAATCAAGTTATGATCATTTGAATGTGACTTAGTCTAAAAACGAATTGTACACCACTGGCACTCAAAAGGTTAAATGCTTCAATGTCAAAAGATTTACCATACCTATATATTATTTAGTACATACCTTGGATCTTCATCCTTCAGCCATACTGTCATTTGAGATCTAAACAAAAATGACAATAGCAGGGTTCAAAATGACTGGTGATTATCACTGCGGAGGAGAGATTTTTCAGAATACTTTCAGCTAAAATTGGCTGAAAATATTCTGAAAAATCCTTCCCCACAGTGATGACCATCAGTTATTTTAAGCCCTGCAATGGAGAAGAAATAATAAAGTACCCAGTAGGCAAAAACTTGTCCAAATCAGCAGTAATGACGCTAGAACAATGTCTTTACTGCGGACTTTGAACAAGTTTTTTCCCACTGGGTATTGAGTAGCCGAGTCTCAAAGATATTCTCAGTGTTTGAAATAAGAGTAAATAATCACTGCAAAGAAAAGGACTTTCGTGCATAGCTTCAGGCTTTGTGACCCGCAGCTATGCTTAAGATGCTCCTCTGCATTGAATACTTGCTCTTATTTCAACCAGAGGTTTTTGGATTAAAATCTACGGTTGAAGAAAACAAAATAGCATCGCCTGAAGTTCAAATACATATTCAAGTACAACCTCAAAAACAACCTCAATGACATGTACTTGTTTACATTGCAAATGACAACTCCTACCACACAACTTTCACTTTTAATTTAATAAACAATAAAATTATGTAGATCATTTTAAGAAAAATCTACTTACGTAACTCTCTTCCTCCCATTTCTCCAAAATGCTAGCATTTTATTCATTTGAATAGGTTGTTTTGCATTATAGCCACCAGCTGATATTAGGGTACCATCTTCAATCTTCCCAAGAAAGTCTTTTGCAAGTGGATTGCCAACATTATTCATCTCACCATCCTGAAAGAAAACTCCTTATTACAATTTCATAATCTAGCACAGTTTAAAATGCAACCGATTCTCTTGCAGGATATACTAGGATTGATTGCTCCCCTTACTCTCTTTCTCCAATATCAGTCTATTCAACTGAGAAACATCCAACTAGCCAGTTGTAGATCTATATTTTCATTATACCTACTCTGATTCCCAGCCGGTAAAAACCTGTTCAAAGTCAGCAAAATAACGTCAAAAAAACGTTCTCTGAATGTTGTTCCAACGTTATTTTGCTGACTTTGAACAGGTTTTTGCTGGCTGGATTAAACAGGATAACATGCTGTCACAAAAGAAATAAATGGGCAATAAAAAAATTATGATAGAATGCTGGATATGGAAGCTAGTTATTGACGAATGATGAAAAACAAATTCTTATAATAAATGCGACGTTGAGAGTAACATGCCAAACCAAGCAAAAATTGAATGAGTCACATTAATTATACACCATAGTACTATGTTTTGCGAGTCTTTCTGAAATATCGCCTCAAATGCTGGTACCAAATTTTAAAATGGTACTACTTCAGAAATTGGTCTAATAAGAAAAGTTTGATTCTGCTGACACCAATCTACAATCATGGTCATAAATATTTGGCAAGAAGGGTAATTCATACAAAAATTTGAAATTTCAACTTTGGTAATAAGCCTTAAATTTTTATTAACAAAATGAGCAGAACAAAACG
Organism: Neoturris breviconis; assembly: GCA_032360805.1. Lineage (NCBI taxonomy): Eukaryota > Metazoa > Cnidaria > Hydrozoa > Anthoathecata > Pandeidae > Neoturris > Neoturris breviconis. The sequence continues at coordinate 10,115 of JAULBZ010001229.1, read as the reverse complement.
TTCTGAATGTTCTTTGAATGTTGTTCAGAACGTTCTTTGAATGTTGTTCCAACGTTATTTTGCTGACTTTGAACAGGTTTTTGCTGGCTGGATTAGACAGCCTTCAATTTTTATTAGCAAATGAGCAAAACAATTCAAATTTGTTTCAAGAGCCTGAGGACTAGTATTAAGTCTACTCAATAAATCTCTCAGATAAATCTCTTGAGGGCATAAAGTGGTGGTTTTCCATGGTTTTGTTTTACTTGTGGTGCATATTACATTTCAAAATTCAGAAATTCTGCCATAATTTGTGACCTTGATTGTAATAGTAATAGCCCATCTTTGGCAGGCTAATAAATTAACATCTTGAGTGACCAATCAAGCCCTAATATATATTTTTTCCCCGAATACTAAACAAGATGTTCAATCCTAAGATTTTACTTCCATACATCTTCTGGTTACTTCCCAGAGAATTATCTGGTAATTAAGACAAGACTAATCTCATGTTCGACTAAAAGATTATGCCGGAAAGACTTGCTTACAATCAGGTTTCCTATGCAGGACAAAGTCACAAATAATACTGGATAATTAGTATGTCAATGTCTGGCAGGGTGTTTCCTTATAACATTAATTCTTATCTCACAATTTTGAAAATATATAATATAAGATTGAAATTAAGTTGTTCATTTGAAATGTTCACAATGTGCCATGAAAAGTAAAGAAAACAAAAGAAATTAAAGTTAAGATAGCGATGTAGTTCTAATCATTCTATATTAGCTCAAATGGATAGTGTCCAACCTATAAAACCTATGAACTCATGTTCCAGGGCTCGAAATAACAGCCGGTCATCGCTGTGGAGGAGAGATTTTTCAGAATATTTTCAGCCAACTTGGCCAAATTTTTCTCACATTTGGCAAGCTCCAAGTGACCCCAAAACCCATAAATTTTGTAGATTAATGTTCTCTGGCTGGAAACAATCATCTCTTTGGAAATACATACATTGTTTTCATGGTACATTGGTTTGCCTCATTTTTTTGTTTGTTTGTTTGTGTTTGTGTGCATTTTATTTCATAAACCCACTGCGCAATTGACTGTGCAATTGATGCTAAATAAGCTTTTTTGAGAGAACTATTCACACCACATAGCTATTATAACGCTGTGGTCACTAAAGATAGAAAAACGTAAAATAAAACATACACAACATTTTCAATATAGTTTTATTCTTTCAGAGTTTTCAATTCCAGAAAATGTTATTCAGGATCAGAAGAATAACAAACCTTGTGTGGAAGCTGGTAAAATATTACACCGGGTATTTTAATATCTATATTCTTTTGCTTGTTATTGTCGCTTTTGTACATTTCTTTTACAATATTAACATTTGTCTCTTTCTTCTCATTTGACACACTCCTTCCGCTTACCACATTCTTGAAATTGCTGTAAGGGAAGTTAACAATTCAACGCAATGACTTTTCATTCAAATGCCATGCAAAATGGTTACAAAAAAATATTAAAGCATTTAATTAGTGCAATCTTTCCATAAAATCACCTTCCAAACTTATGTTATATAATTAGTATAACAAGCTATAAGCACCCTCGTCAATTGTTGGGATGAGGAATTTGATGTATGGGTCAAATGTTTTGGGGTATTAAAATGTTTTTCCTCAAAACTTTTAACATTCTTATATTCAGGACATAATGACTTGTGATGTCTGACCATACCAAATTTCAGCTAGATCAATCCCAGAGTAGTGTAGACAGTTTTTAAAAAATGTACAAACAGTAATACAATTATAGTAAGTAAGTTGGCTGACTGCAGTCGGAGGCGACCCGAAGGCTCCTGGTTGACTTTCATTAGCTTCTACCACGAGGATAGGGGAGGGCGCCACTCCATTCCCAGATCAAGTTGACCTATTACCCCAGCATGCTGGTACTCATTTTACCGACCACGTATGGATGAAAGGCTGAGTCAACCATGGCACCTCACCAGGAATTGAACCCGGGTCGCTCCAATGAAGTTGGAATGTACTGACCACTATACAATTATAATGAATGCTAAACATGCAAAGTCAGCAACATCATTGGTTACACTTACCTGAAAGGAAATTGTATTTGGTCCTTGGTTTTACGGCTAAAATATAATATAAATAGAAACAAATTTATCATACAGTAACCTTTTACTATTATAGGACGACTAACAGATTGCAAAGTGTATGCTAATATTCTTTTGATAATAAGAAATTTACCCTCTTCTTCCTTCTCTGAAGGTCCGATCTCATTCCCACTTGCATGAAACAGTGCTCCATAAAGTGCTATATATGTATTAATGAAATATATTTTTTTATGAATTTATTGCTGAAGGTATTATCGATGCTCTTTGGTTTAATATTATAGTCAGAATGTTTATGAAGTTTAGCGTACATTCTTTGAATTTATGAGTTACCCTAAGATCAGAAGAAGACAAAATGTACACAGCACTAAATTTACTTCAAAATTACCCGATAATATTAACAATTAAAAATTCACTGTGACTTTAACCTGAAGTTATGCTCAGAACTCCCTCCTCGACAGTTGTTATTTTAGGCATTGAGTTTTACCTTGTTATGCTGTTAGCTGGTACAAGATATCCCCAACCGTAGTTCTTCTGGTGATGTAATGGATATCCATCCCAAGTCATTCGAAGAAGTGAAGGTGTTACTTTTGTTTGTGATGAGATTTTAACGGGTCCTGCTGCATAATTGGGATCTTTAGGACGCATACATAAATCTCTATACCATCTAATAAATGCAGCAGTTAAAATAACTGCCGGTCATCACTGTGGCGGAGAGATTTTTCAGGATATTTTGCAGATAATTTAGCTGAAAATATTCTAAAAATTCTCTCCTTACTAGTAGCTATTTTAACCTCTGTAAATGAGACCATTATGCTAAAGATGTTTAAATATAAGCTGATGAGTGGCAGGAATTGAAATGAGCTGATCGTAACTACAGTGAATGGTGTTATCCTAAACTACAATGAATGGTGTTATGTCAACTATTCTCTTTTTTTCTTTTTTTTACTTAAACCCCTGCTCTTCCCAATGCAGACTACCAACCTACTTACTTACTGTAGTATAGTTAAGCACTTAAAATAAATGTACAAGTAAAAGTAGCATTTCCAAAATGAACCATGTGAGCTTTCTATAGCATATATCAGGACAGGAACATGGACACCATCTATAGAGGAGTGTTTTGTGTGAATTTTTTAAATTTTAAATAGAAGAATGTACCAAAACAAAAACACTCCTTCATAAGGGACCGTCTCGAAAATAAAATCTACAGAGGAGAGTACTGAGAAACCAATCCATTGCAAGCTCATTGACCTAACACACCTCTCCACAGATTTATTATTTTTGTTGAATCTTGTCAAATTTAGTTGATTAAACTTAACAAAAAAGTTGGTTTAGGAGCGAAATTTTGAGATGGTCCCTAAGGGGTATTCAGCAGTTATTTCGGGCAAGTATATAGATGAGCAGATAGTCAAAGTTGTATTACAGCACATGCCCTTTATAGAAAATCTTTTGAAACATTTCAAATGCACAACTTACTTTGGGTAACCAGGTAGATGCATGCTGTTCCTTCTTTTCTCAGATAAACCTTCCGTTAATCTATTGATATAATCTTCAACATTATCATAGTCCACACCAAGATCTTCTGGCATCGTCTTTTCAACTGTCTTGTGTAAAGACCAATCCAAGTTCCATAACCAAGGATCATCTTTATATCTGAAATATTTGAAATATTCTCACTATTTCAAGCCTGAAAATAAACTTTGGAGGAGTGTTGTTTAGCATAGTTAAAGAGGTGATGTCTGCCAACAGTTATGTCAAGGTTTACTGTGGAGGAGGGAAGTTTGAGCATTGCTTCAGGCTTTCTAACCTGAAACTATGCTCAAAATCACTCCACAACAGTGATTATTTTCTTACATCCTTTCCAATGTTGGCCACGTGTGTGTAAATATAATTTTCTCATTTAGGATAACTAGGAATCATTAGATTGCAACAGGGAAACAAACAACATCCTGAAAGGTGTTATACAACATGAAACAGACCTTCCGGTTGTGTCAAGTGATATGAGTAAGGAACCATCTCAAATATAAAATCTACAGAGCAGAGTACTGAGTCAATGATCTTGCAATGGATTGGTTTCTTCATACCAAAGAAACCAATCCATTGCAAGCTCATTGACCTGACACACTTCTGCACAGATTTATTTTTGTTGAATCTTGTCTTAGTTGATTAAACTTAACAAAAAAGTTGGTTTTGGAGCAAAATTTTGAGATGGTCCCTAATAGAGTTTCATTTAGTATTTTCAATCATTTTTAAATTGTTTGACATTTTGGATAAGACTGACTTTGAAGCTCTGAAAGGTTTACCTTTTGTTAACCATCAACTTCAATGTATTTTCTGCAACATTCATAAGTGATTGTTTCATTTCTTGTGTTACTTTGTTGTACATTTCTTCAGAACTTTTTACATACATATTCCATGAATCATCAATCGGTAAATACGATGTCCCCATTTCTAACATCCCAGCAAATGTAACACGATTTGGAGCATGTTGTAAAAACATAGGCCATATTATCTCAAACACTTTTTGTGTTGACTGGACATCCTTAGCACAGTAATGGACACATTCCTAAATACATTATGGACATCACAGTATACTTTACTTATATAAGCTCCAGACTCAAAAAATGAACAACACGAGGAATAATAATAAACAGTAGTCAAAATAAGAGAAATTAATCACTGTCAAGGATTTATTTTTAAGCATAACTTCTGAATCTATGCTCAAAGATCCCTCCTCCATAGTGATTATTTACTCTTATTTCAACCAAATATCATCAGTTAGGTGGATTTCCACTCACACGATTTCTGTGAAAAGCATTTTTTATTCAATCAAGCGAAATCCAAAAATTGTGCAACATTCACAATGTGAAACACTACTGGAGAAGATTATAAACAGCGTATTAATTTTGTTACAATGAGATGAAAATACCCAGTGTTCAAATAAGAGCAAATGGTTATGGTGTGGAGGAGAGTGATTTTGTTAGTATAGATTCAGGCCACGTTCAAAATTCCCTCCTACATAGTAATTATTATCTACCTGAAAATTTTGTCTGATATCATCCAGAGAGCCTTTGACAAATAAATCTCTAATTGATTTATCCAATGTTTCACCACAGTAGAATTCATAAACCTTTGCTAGACTATTTGTTGTGCCATGCTCCATCCAATCATAAAGAACAGCTGGCTTCTTGGAATTTAAATAATTCCTTTGTTCGTTGGTTACACCAGATACACAAACATGTAAACTGAGAGTATCAAGAAATCTTGTACCAGTTGTCTAAAACAATTAATCACAAAGTTTCAAATTGTCGCATCTCAAAATAAAAATGGTACACTTATTCAAAACAAGTGAATTATGTAAAAATTGCTTAACCCTATTCCTATACTGGGGGGGTTGTTTCAACCCCCCCTCCTATACTTTTTTAAATAACTTTTGAATGAATGGCTTATACGACTAGAAATTTCGGACTTTTCCTAAAATTTATCTAGGATCATTTCAAGTAGAATTTGTTTGGTAACTAGGGATAATTTTTCCCTGGTAACCAAATTTCTGACAGGTGGTAAAAAACAAATTCCCAACTTTTTTTTTTTTTCTCTTATTTTTGCTTGAAAAACGTTTTGATTAATTATGGGGACCAAAATTTTCAGCACCTGTCATGACTTGATGACATCATCCTAATTAATGACATCATCAAAAAATTGATTATGCCAAAGTGTTGCTTATGTGATGAACTAATATTCTGAAGAGTTTCAACACTACAGCATAATCCTTTCAGAAGTTATGCAGGGGGGTTGAAACACCCCCCCCCCCCATCAGTGTTAAGGAGCCCCCAAAAGGCCCAGTATTAATAGGGTTAAAATGAGTGTTAAATTTGAAAAGAAGCATTTTTCAACGTTCAATATAATTTGCAAATTCAATGTTTAACATAACAGCTACTTCTGAAAAAGGGCCTCTCTCAAATAAGCACTTCAATCAGACAATTGTGGATATCGATATAAACAAGCAAGCAAGCATTTTGACGATCCACATCAGCTTATACTAATATCTTTAAAACACAAACCTGAATATAACTGCCGGACATCATCTATCAAGGAGTGTTATTTGAGTATAGTATTCAGCTTAAAAGCTGAACACTATACTCAAAAAACACTCTGCCACAGGTGATGTCTGGCAGCAGTTATATTCAAGCTTGAAAACACAAACCTGTAATTGATACTGCTCCTGAACAAAAGCGCGATCAAATGCAACATGATGCCCTATTAAAAGTTTCTTTCTTGTTGAATCAAATTCCATAGGTATCATACAATCAGGAGTTACATTCTCCAAATTGACAGGATTGTCACTAATCAGATAATCACTTACCCAACAATACCTAAAAACAATGCAGGGCTTGAAATAACTGCCGGTCATCACTGTGGAGAAAAGATTTTTCACAGTATTTTCAGCCAAATCTCTCCCCCACAGTGATGACCAGCAGTTATTTCAAGCCCTGCAACGTACACATTCATAATGATGCAAACAAAAGGAATGGAATATTATTAGAGATGACAGTATTGCACATGAATTGATCATTTTCACAGCACATGGGTAACTGTGAAGCTGACAAAAAATAATATTTCTATAATAATCAAAGGAAAGGTATCGAAAATAGCCAAACCAAGTGAACGTTAAACCTAGCACATAAATATGATTTACATACACACATTATACATAATATTTAAATATAGAGAATATGCATATGCCAAAGTGTAATATAGGCAATATGCTTTTAATGCTTTAAAAGAAATCACGTCTTTTTAAAATAAATTAACACTTGAATACAGATTGCATGTATATTGACTACACGTATACAGACGACATGTAACATGATACATGCACGCAGGCTACATTTATACAAGCTGAATACATCTCATCATTGATTCATTTTATCTCTCCAGAAATTGAGGAAGAAGCTTCTGCAACACAAATTGGATGCCAAAAATATTATGGTCAAAGTCAAATTTAACTTTTGGGTATAACTTATATACATTAACTTTTCATCAGCTGGTGGTCAAAGTATCATAGAAATCAAAATATGTGAAATCAAAAGTACAGTATTGTCCACCAAACCAAGTTCAAATACAACAATGCAACCAAAGAGTATATTTCCTTAAATTAATTTTATTTTATTATAAAACAATAAAATGTTTTTTTACTTCTAATTCCCATTGGGAATAATTAGATATAAAATCATTAACTGAATATTATATATAATAAAACTTTTATATTCCCTAAGTGCTTTCATTAGAAAAAAAAATCAGAATGGAGACTTCAATTCTTGAAATTTTAAAATTGGGTTTATAGAAAAAGTCACTTATCATCTCAGAAAATTAAGAAGAGAGCTTCCCCAAAATACAACAAAATGGCTGCTAAGAAAAATTCCTGGTCAAAGTCTCATAAAAAAAAGTTAATTTTTAAAGATTTTCCAAGTCCAAATGTAGTAATTCTGGTCAAATCCTTATAAACAGTGATAAAAACTCAAATAAAATTTAAAGTCAACAAAAATCATGAGAAAATCACAAGAAAATTATTTTGATGAATGTGGTCAAAGTCTCATAGAAGTCCAAATGTGACTTTGGTCAGATCCTTAAAAGAACTAAATACAAAAAAGTCAACAAAAATCATGAGAAAATCATGAAAAAATCCATTTTTCACCGATACTCTGTCTCGAGTCGACAGAATTGTGCATAAAACTCGGGACCGAGCAGACGAAATCGAAAGATGTTTGCCAAGCCATTCTAGAATATTGCCACAAATGCTGGTACCAAATTTTAAAATGCTAACTCTCCAGGAACATGATCTATCAAGAAAAGCAGGCCGTTGCCGCCGCAAAGTGATAGCAATAGCCCATCCAAACTTTGTTTGGTGGGCTAAAAATCCCTTTTTCAACGATATGAGGTCCCGAGTATTAAAAATATTTCACCAGCGGTCTTGTAATATTGCCCCAAATTTCAGAATAATACCATGCCCGAAAAATCAATTTGGACCCTTTTTGCCCAAAACTCGGGCAAACCCTTCTAAAATATCAATACGAATACTGGTACCGAATTTTAAAATGCTTGCACTTCGGGAATATGGCCTATTAAGAAAAGTGGGACGACGACGTCAATACCGCCACCGCAAAGTGATAGCCAAATTTCAGGACGGTACCACAACTTTTTGGTCCATTGACCCAAAAATTCAATTTGGACCCTTTTTGCTCCAAAACATGCGACCGAGTGAATAAAATCAGAAATTATTTGGTGAGCCCTTAAAGAACAATGCCACAAAATCTGGTACCAAATTTCAAAATGTTAGCATTTCAGAAACATAGCCACTGCTGGACTGTGGTCAAAGTCCCTTACACTACCAAATCAAAAAGTGCTGATTTGGGGGGAGTTAGCATGTTTTTTCTTACCGTTAGCACTTTTCATCAACCGTTATTATATTTTTTACGAACGGTTAGCAATGTGTTTACACGTTCGTATCATTTTAATTACCGTTAGCACATATGCTAACGGTTTATTTCAAAAACCTTATACGGTTAGCACATACGTTAAATCAAATATTATTTTTGTTAACCGTCAGTAATTTATTACTAAACGTAATTAAATATTGCTAACGGTAGGTAAATTTTAGTAACAGTTAGTAAAAAAAACGGTGAAAAGCTAATTTCAAAGACATTTAAATTAGTTTACATTAAACACCGCGGAAAAGAAGTGAACAAACTTATACTGAATAATAACTTATCTTTATTTATCTGCAAAGAGAAACGTAGTGAGGCAAGCAGAGACGACACTCCTCATCTGTTGCAAAATAAAGCGCAAATCGTAACAACTAACGGTAAATCACGTACACAATTGACTATGATTAAAGCTTACTGGTACCGTTTCCGGTTTCAGATTCTTTCGTTTCTTGAAAATTGGAATTTAAATATAAAAGGAAATTTAATAATTCCCTTAGCAACCATGGCCGTTTTCCTTAGCAACCACTTACTCTTAGTTGTTTTAGAGTTGAAACCTGTGCTGATTCTAGCGATCAATCAAATTATACTTCCCAATTAAATAAGTGCACTCAAACCACAATTATTAGGAATTAAAAATATATATCATTGATAAATTACTCTTGAGTCCTGAATAAACGTCCCCCCCCGGCTTGTTAATTTTGAAGAAATTTCTCAATCCCCGGAGCTTATTGAGGCCCTCCCTCCCCGTTTATGAAGTTCACAGAAAAAATCAAAAACAACTGTCTTAATTATAATCAGCTATTAATCGGCCAAAAAACGTTAGCCGAAATATGTAGACGTTCTCTTAGTGGAAAGGTTGATTTACACTAAGCAAAAACTATTTTGCTTTTGTGTGAACTTTTTCGCCTAGTGTAAAACCAACCTTAAAATAAATAAAGAATGTTTACAAATTTTGAATAAAAGTAACGATAAAACAACTTCCAGGTTGATATGAATAGAACGTCCAGGTTGTTATGTCACTAATAATTTTACTGACTTTGAAGAGAAGACTTAATTTCTTAAATACGGCAACCCCGTCCCAGGGCTTCTCTTCTCTGTCGACGTTAAAATCGGATGAAGAAAAGAGAGATTCTCTCACGAGGTTTGGAAAATATGGCTTAATCCCAATAACTTGAAAACTGAGCGACTGGAAATATTTTCACTATCATCGCCTCCACTAATCGCCTGCTATCGAGTGTAAAAAGTAGGTCCTGTCAATTAAAGAAGCATCAGTCAAATAGCTTTTGTTGATGTTTTGGTTCAGATAGACGTTTCCAGTTAACAAAAATCGTATTAACATTCCGTTTTCCTCGATATTGCGTAAGCCTGTGTGCGTGTTTTGAACAGTTGAGATATGGGAAAAGCGATCTTCTTCACCAAAAAAAGTTTAAAACTTACTTGTTTTAATTGTCATTTTAATTCTATATGAATTTGTTCAAAGAGTAATATCAAAGGGTCATGAATAAAAAGTTATGGATTTACCGATCGTATACAAATTTGTGCTA
>JAULBZ010001228.1:0-23436 GCA_032360805.1 Neoturris breviconis | reverse complement strand
AATGTTTTTTTGTGATAATAATAAGACCTCCAAAGAAGCAAGGGTAACTAATTACTTGAGGAAGGATTAATTTATCACATCTGATATATGGAATTCTTCACCATAATCTGAGTTAAATAAATCTGACACAGCATCTTGTTGTTTTTAGAAGCTACATGTCAAAGGGCTAAGCTAACTATACTTGGCTGCCAGTTCATAACAGTAGATACCTAGGGAAGTAATCTCGCAAAGTTTAGTGCCAATTCGCTAGAAATCTCTTATTGCAAAATGTCCAAAGGTGAGCCATTCGCGAAAATTAATTCTTGCGAAAAAAATTGATTTATGATCTATTAGGGCAAAATTTATGACTATAATCGTAACATATTTAAGTGTCGATGCAATGCCAATGTTTCCTTCATTTCTAAAATCCCCCAAAAAAGTTTAATCTTCTTATTCGCTAAAATTAATTCCCGCAAATTAAAAAAAAAAATCTGAGGAATTTACCCGTTTTTGCTTTAGTACACTGGTAAACAAAAAAGTTTTGCAAAAAATAATTCCAAATGGAGACAGGACGACTTTTGTGCCTAAGGACTGCAATTTATTTTAAAAAAATATCAATAAGAATATTATTTTATATTTTGTCTACAAAGGAATTCACTGCAAGAGGAAACTACAGGGGTGTGAAGTTGACTGACCATAATATTGAAAGTTGAGAGGTAACTGAGAGAGTATAAGGAATCAAGTGAAAATAGATAGCATGTAGTTTAGTTTTATGTCTGGAACAACAACTAATGCTATTTCCAAGAAAGGTATCTGGCAAAGAAAAAATATATATTCTTTGCTTTCATGACGTCATCAAAAAAATGATGACGCCAGCAAAATTATTTTTATACCAAGGTAGAATAGAGTTAACATTCATATCACATTTTTAAAAATAAAGTTGAAGGAAAACAAAATTCTTAGAATACTTTAAAAAAAACCTTATTATTATCTTCAAAAATTAAGGAAAAAGCATTTCAAAAATGCAAAATGGATGCCAATAAAGATTCATGGTCAAAGTCTCATAGAAAAAATATTTTTCAAAGCCTAAAATTTACAAACTTGAGTAATACCATGTAACAGTAATAACGTGCAATATTATTAGCTCATGTTTTTTATCTATTGTAGTGTATTTAAGTAAAATCTACATCACTCATGAAAATAAACCTTTCTCCATGTGAGAAGTACTTTGCTTTGATCGTGGTGGGGGAGTTCAAACCCAAACTACTGCAGTCAGAGACTACTCTGCAGGAATTGAAATAACTACCGATCATCACTGAGGAGAGAATTTTCAGCCAATTTGTGATGATCTACAAATCCATGTATCAACCATCTTGATTCAAATTCAGATCAAACAGGGCAAAACCTTCAATAAAATAACAGTCTTCATTCACTAAATTCCATGTCCACAGTAAAAGATACAATATCTGACGTCCTTAAATAAGCTGATTCATACACAGCAATTGGTGTTTCTAAGTTACTTATTGCTATCTTCTGAAAAGAGGCATCAGTTGCTTCATATATACCAGATACTATAGTATTCTCATACATATTAAAATTAGCTTTTTTCTTTTGCATTGTCAGCAATGCTCGTAAAAATCTCTCACGCGCAACAGCAGCTACTTCTTTATCGTTATTGTCAATTACCTTATCCGTACAGACACTTTCTGCGTCATCATTTTTTATGGCTTCTTGATTCATCTCTTTTTCTATGGTACCTTGATCTGCCTCCATCACAGTTAACTCAGTCATCTTCTTTGAATTATTAAGGTGTATTCTATACTATTTATTTTATTGAGTTCTATAATGCTAAAAAAACAGATAGACAATACTCAAAATTACAAATAATCTCTGGGGAGGAGGAATATTTATGCACAACTAAAAGGCTATGCAGCCAGAAGCTATGATTCACTCCTCCACAGTGGTCATGTCTTATAGAGAAATGTTAGAACAAGAATGGTCTCTCTATACATGCCAGCAAAAAGTTAGACTAGTGATCGAAATAAGAGCAAATAAGAGCAAATAATCACTGTGAAGGGAAGATTTTGATCTTCGTAAAACTGTCAGGGTTCGAATTATGGAAAACAATGGAATGGGAATTTTTGCGAAACTGAGCAATAAAAAGAGAAAAATGCTTAGCAATACTGGGAATATGGTTCGTTAAATGTGAAGTATGACCTCTTAATTCATACCCTGACTGTGTTCAAAAAGTGATTACTTGCTCTTATTTTTACCAACAATAGGCTTCCTTATATCAACGAAAAACAGTGGCGTCAACTTAAATGCCTTTTTCTTAAAGCAGACAAGATAATTTCCTGGTTGATTTCCATTAGTCAAAGATTTTGTGGCAAAAGCCAAATAAGACATTCCATTGTTAGAATTAAGGTTGGTTCCCTGGTTATTTTCATAAAATCTTCAAAAAAACCTTTTCTAGATTTTTTAAAAGTCCTTTGAAAAACCTATCTGAAATATATTTTAGTTTTTTCATATCCCAACTTAAATCTCGGAATAAAATTTTACGTAATTTTCAACACTAATTTCCTTTCTGTCTCAGAAATATTCGTCTTCTTGTCAAGGTAACAGCATTAACAAGTGTCAAAAATTAACGACTTCAAAACGGTACCACATTTTTTTTTTAAATTCATTTTTTAAAAAGTTACGACCCAATGAAGATAAGAAAAAAAGAAAATAGTTTTTATAAAACTAAATGAAAATAACGGGGGTTGACTTAAAGTAAATAGTAAACCCTGATACGGTTTTTCAAATTAATTTATGCTGAACATGATGGCGTTGTTTTTTTTGAAAAACGAGAAAGAGTTTTGAGACAGGAACATCAAATACAAAAAGAGTCGATTTTTACTTTGTTTCATTTTTCTTCCCACCTGCAAAACATTCCAAAAAAACAATTCCGTATTTGGAAAGTTTATTCTTTTAGCTTTCCATTGATATATAATGTTAGTATTTGATAAAAAAGGAAACACGGATATTTTGATGTTTAAAAAGTCATACAGAAAGACAGGGAACTATCCTTAATATGGGATAAATTCAAATTGCTTAATACCATATAGGTTTCAAAGAAAAATATACTTGCCTGAATTTGGTAAAAATAAAACAACGAAGAAGGGTGTTATATGAATGAGCTCGCCACTAATTCTATGTTAAGCTCATAGGTTATAACACCCTTCTTCACTGTGTTTTACCTTTGTTTGTGTTGTTTAATCACTTCTGTATTTCTTGCTTCACATTTTAAAACTTCATTGTCAACAAGCACTCTTATTTCTTTACTTTCTATGTTCACCATGTTTTCAAGGGATTTTCTATAAACAACGACAGCAAGAAAATAATTCACCATGTTAAAACTGAAGTTTATAACTGTTGATACTTTAATAATGACAAAAAAGATGTTAGTAAGAAGACACATATTGAAATATTATTTAAATTTTATTATGACCTCCCACACCGCGTGAAAAACAAATGAATGCGGAGCCGTACAGCTCTGTGACTGTGTATTGCCGTTATATAGAAATATACCACTCAGCTACAAAGCTATACAGGTCTATATTCAGTAGTCTTTCCAGCTGTACAATTCAATATGGAAATGTAAATAGAACTTCAGAGTTGCAAGCATATCAAATCGTATACTGAGTGCATCTTTTTCAAATACTCAGAGAATTCTGAAAAATGCAGAAATCTTTGAAAACATTTGAAAAACTGAAGGTTTCCAAAAGAATTAATTAATCAAAGGTGCAGTAACGAAAGTAGCATGCCAAACTGAGTATGTATGCCAGCTACATATAACACAAGGTTATAAACAAACAGCTTTTACTACACTATATGTTTACCACATAATACATAATAAAATGCAGTGTTCTATGAAGCCTTCATATGTTGTTAAAACTAATATAAAGGAGCACTAAACAATTTTATTTCCCATTATGTCTAAATTCATTAATAAACTAATATAAACTCCATCAACTTAAAGTGACATGCATATCGAACTTTCTGTGGTTCCCACATTATTATTTTATTTCTTGTTTAAATTGAAGAAGGAAGCTTTGCAAAATCAAAATGTTGATTTCAATTCCAAAAATTCTAAAAATCATTTCATAAAAAAGTATCTCTTATCATTGATTCATTTCTCCAATAAAATGGATGCCAATAGAAAAATCTTGGTTAATGGAATTCCAAAGTGAAAATATAAGTTGAATTCATAATGAAGAACTTGTAAAATAAATAACTTCACTTTTTATTTCATGTGAAAATATTTAACGGTTCTCAAGATATTGCAGTTTTAAAGTTTTTGGAAGAAACTTGTTTTGGTTCACTTATGCGAAAATTATAACAATTATATTGAGCCTACAAAATATAGTAGGTGCTTTATTGCAAATTTCTCCACAAATAATCCAGCTTGATGTATAAAACGTTGAAGCAGTGTGGATAAAACAAATTACATCTTTTGGATTTTTTTTTGTTTTTCAAAATGGCACATTATCGCTAGTTTCAGGTCACTTTATGTTTTCCATTACAATTGATTTATACAGACAAATTTAAACACACAAATCATTATAATTATCATATAAATAAAAATAGTGATTTATACAAATTTGATAATTAGCTACTAAATTAATAATGCAATAGAAATACTAGCTACAGGTACAATTTAGAAAAAGAAGCATTTTTAAACATTAAGTAAGCTGTATTATTTGTAGAGATATCAGCAGTAAAATGCCTTAACATGGTATACCCAAATATGATTGTCATAATTTTCACTTAAATTAACCAAATCAAGTTTCTTAAAAAATCTTTAAACTGCGATATCTGGAGAACCGTTAAAGATTTTTACATGAAATAAAAACCTTACAAAATCGCTTCTAATGATGGTACCAAATTTCAAAATTGTAGCACTTCAGGAAAGTGGTCTAATAATGAAAAGCAAGATGCTGCTAAGTGATAGCCGATCCACTTCGTCTGGCAGACTAAAAACTACCCCTTTTATGTTCCTCCTCATGGCATCATTATCATGTGAGTTTTCTTGACTTCAATAGACATTAAGACTACATACTTATGTTCGTGTTCTCTCGATATAAGGAGTTCTTGCATCTGCTGAATCTGTTCTTTTTGTTTGGTAGCTGTGTTTTTAAAAAGCTCAAGTTCTCGTTTCATACCACCTGTATCCAAATGAAGGTCTTTCCAACGCTTGTTCTAAACATTCACTGAATTAATGTACTTCGTTTAAATGAAATGTTTGGGACCAGTCCAGTGGTCAAAATAAGAGCAAATAATCATTGTGGAGGAGTGACATTTAAGTATAGCTTCAGGCTATAAAACTTGAAGCTATGCTTAAAAACCCTCCCCCACAGTGATTATACTCTTATTTTGATAACTGCGGGTGTCAAATAAAAGTCACAATTAAAATACTCCATGATATTTAACACACACTTCTTGATAGCAAAAATTGGACTTTTTTTAAAAAAATCATTCTTCCCTCTCAAGGCTGAGGCCACTACTAAGAGAGGGGCTACATTTTTATTTATTTTCTATTTTACCCTCTAGATCTTAATCTTTTTCTAGTCATGAGCAACCCTCATCAATCCTATAGTCCTAAAACATGGTCAACACCACTTCAGGGGAGCAGATTTATATTTTATACCAAATAAAGATTATTTTAAGAATTCTAATCTGTAATATTAGCTATGCTTATTCCCATCCATTTTACCTCATTTCACGGAAAATCAGATTACGTGACCTACGTCATTTCAAACCAACAATAAGTTTCCTATTTTATTTCAAATAATATTATGGAAGACTTAGTACTATCTAAAATATGCTGTTCAGTATCAGGTCTCAATTATTTAGAAAATCAATATATCCAATTGTTGTTCTCAAAAAGTGTGACTTAATGTCATGGAGCATACACTATCAGATTCACTATTTTATTGTTTGAACTAATAACAGTAATGGTGGTCACTGTGAAAGAGCATCTCTTGAGCATAACTTCAGGCTACAAACATCAAGCGATCCTCAAAAATCTCTTCTCCACAGAAATTATTTACTCTTATTCGAACACTGCACAATGCGTAACAAACCAGTCAGTCATAAGCTGATCCAAACAAAACATAAAGACACAACATTGCCTACAGACACAGACCTCTGAATTCACTTAAACATTCCCCTGTTGAAGAACATCTTTGGAGACTCATTTGCAGCCTGCTGGCTGCAAATTAGCCTTCAAAAATGTTCCTCCACAGGAGAATGCCAAAGTGAATTCAGAGGTCTGCATACATGGTGCATTTCTTCATCAAACTTTTCTTTCTCTAATTTCATTGTTGTTTCTTGAAATTCTTTTATTTTCTTACTACTTTCCTCTTCTCTTTTCTTCAGTTCTTCTGACTGTTGTTGTAACTTCGTATTTTCTTTCTAAACATTTTTTAAATAAATCACCTCTCATTTATTACATAGAAGTCTCAAAAAAACCGTTGGATATCACCTGTGGAGGAGTGTTTTCGAGTATACTTTCCAGCTTCACACAGCTGGAAACTATGCTCAAAAACACTCCTCCACAGGTAATGTCTGACAGTTATTCTGAGACTTGAAATAGAAGAGTACTCAGACAATGGTCTTTAGACTGTACCAATACAATTTCCTCGTTTTCAAGAAAAGCATAAAACCTTTTAAATCAACAAAATATTGCCGCAATAAAGGTTGATTTGCACTATGCACAGTGATTGAAATAAGAGTGAATAATCACTGTGAAGGAGTAACTTTTAAGCATAGCTTTATAGCCGTCAGTTATGCTCAAAAATCACTCCACCACAGTGATTATTTGCTCTTGTTTCGAACGCTGAATTTGGTGATGGCCTTTAGAGGGCAGTCTCAGTCTCAAATACTGCAATTGATAGGTTTGCTCATTTAAGAGCAGCGTACGCAGGCAAAGATTATGTAAATTAGATTGCCCTTTTGGGTATCCATGTCCAAGCATAAAAATAAATGTCAGGCATCACCTGTGGAGGGATTGTTTTTTAATATTAGTTTAATACAGCTTTGCACAGCTAAAGAGTATACTCAAAAACACTTCTCCACAGTTGATGTCCAACATGTATGCCTGTATGTCAATTATATACTGGATTTTTATGGATTTTTAAAACTACAAGCACTCACGTAAATATTTGAGACAAGGTAAAATTTGAGCAAAAGTTCACTTAGAAAAAAGGTAGCAAATGAAAAGACACAAAACATTGGGTACTAGGTTGCTAGGAACAGCAGAATTTGTCTGAGTTTACAAAAAGACCTAAGATAAATCTGTAGAGACTTGACCTGGTTGTTTTCCACATTTGAAATCTACTTGTAGTGTGTTATTACTCACCAAAACTCATGAAAATGTCTCATTGTTCGTGCGTTGTAGAAATAACAAGTTTGATCAAATTAGAGAAATGTAGAATCCAATTAACTGGGACACAGTAGTCAAAGTAAGAGTAAATAACGACTGTGGATGAGGGATATTTGAGTATGGCTACAAAGCCTGAAGCTATGCTCAAAAATTGATCCTTTATGGTGATTATTTGCCCTTATTTTGACGACTAGAACAGTTCACCCAGCAATACGTTCTGATAAAAACGTCATTCTGGCATCTTCACTGTGGATTTTGAACCACTCATTGTCTACTGGGAGACATTACAAAATCAAATGATACAGTACCGTTTACTGCAAATAATTCTTTTGTTTCATCTTCAACTTTCAATGATTTCAGTTTTTCAATGATTTTTTATGTGTAGAAGTCTCATTCGAAAATATTAAATTTGTTCTAAAGCTTGCTTTGCAATACTGTGGAACTGTTACACAATATTACATCGAAAAACAATTCCTTCGCGACAGCAAAAATTAATTGCTGTGAAACTGTTGATGTCTGCATTTTTCCTTTATAGACATACCTCATAGTTAAGTGATGATTCTTCAAATTTCTTTCTATTTTCTGTTTCTTTATCCAATGCTTGCTTTAATTTAGAACTAGATGAAATAGCTGCTTCTTGAATCTTTCTGTCTTCAATGGCTACATTGTTGCAAAATAAGAAATAAACAAGGTGTCAACATGCTTCATCAATAATACAATACTCTACCAATTTGACTAGATCTGTAACATACTCTGATCAAATCAGTGTGGTCGAAATAAGAGCAAATAATCACTGTAAAGGAGTAATTTTTGAGGATAGCTTTATATAATATATATACTGATATTCACGGTAATTAATATAAGAGTAAATAGTCACTGTGGAGGAGGGTTTTTTGAGCAGTTGAAGCTATGCAAAAACCACTCATCTGCAGCAATTTTTTACCCTTATTTCGAGCACTGGACTACTTGGTCTTTGGACAAAAAATTGTTCTCCATCTCACCTATTAATAACACCTCCTCGCAAAAGAAAGTAACTTACATCTTTCTTGAAGTATCTTTATACTATCTAAAAGCTTCCTTGATGCTTGTTCTGCTTTCCATCTTCTCTCCCGCTCAGCATCTATTTCATGCATTAGTGACTACAAAACAAATATGACTGTTGCATGTTTGTCTCACATTACAAGCCTCGGATAATGGTCAGACATCACCTGTGGAGGAGTGTTTTTGAGTTGTCTTCAGCTGCAAACCTAAAAACTGTACTTAAATAATCCTCCACAGATGGTATCCAGCCGTTATCTTTAGGCTTGCATTAAAATTCTGCAAGGAGAAATTGAGCAAATTTTATTATTTGTTTCCATCAGGGAAAATTTAGTGAGGTTTAAACTCACTGTACACCCAAAACCTGCAAGACTATGTGATACCAGAAATATCTATGAGTCAGCACTTAGTTAAGCACTGTAATCCTTACAGAGTTGATACATTTCTGTAGGATAGGAAAAATTGATCCTTTCATGGTCGATTATACAAAGTGAAAAACAAAAACAACAATAACTGAGTGATTCTAAAAAAATGATCACAAATATTAATGTGAACACCTAAATTCTAAAACATGACTTATAGCACTCAAACAGGATAATCACTGTGGAGGAGAGATTTTAGAGCACAGCTTCAAGTTTTAAAACCAGAAGAATTCCTCCTCTCCAGTGAGTTTTGCTCTTATTTTGAACACCAACTTACTAGATATGTTTCATCATCTTCTGCACTTCTCACCAGACGTGGACCAATTGTTTTATTTACAGTTGACATTATCTTGTTTGACCCTTTGACTAACAATGCAAAATAATCCATACTGATAGAGTGTTCGAAGATTAATTACTTAATAATTACTGAGAAGGAATGATATTCCTCCTCCACAGTCATTATATACGACTGAAAAACTGTTAAAGGACTAGTAAACTCCAGTCTAATATTGAATTAGTAGGGCAAATTCATCTTCTTAATTGAAGAACACTGTACAGTGATCAAAATAAGAGGAAATAATTACTGTGAATGAGTAATTTGTGAGCGTTTTTTCAGGCTAGAAAACCTGAATAATGCTCAAAAATTCTTCCTCTGCAGTGATTATTTTTAGTCTTGTTTGGATATAATATTTGGATATATATACTCTCCAGACTAGTCATATATTTAGAGATAAACCCGTACAATTTGCAGTTGGCACAAAGTTATATTCAATGGGAAAATTTGTCCAGGATATAATGTCGTGAAAACATGAAGTAAAAAAGAAGTAAATACAAAAGAAAAAGAAAAACACACCTGCTATCTCTTTTTTCTGTATATTTTCTTTACCCTTTCTCAAAACATTTTTTGATTGTTGTACTGGTATTTGTTGTAAGTGTCGTTTCTGTTGTTTAGATTGTAGTTTTGACTGTTGAGGTCGTTGGTTATAGATGACAGGTTCATCTGTGTTGTAAGAAGTACTGCTCTCATCCAGGGACGAGTTGAAATCAACTGAAACGGGTTCACTCTTCCTTGCATCATTCTTAATAATAATTAAAAAATAATTATACCAGTTAATGGAAGTTGTGAATGTACAGCTTGAAGTTCAGACCATCGCTCTTCCACAGTGATTATTTTATCTTAATTCATGAATGATTCATGAATATTTGAAGGATGTGGCGAACCTTATTTTAAGGGAATTTGTAGTAACTCTGACAATAAAACAAAGATACAAGCACATTCATGTAATTCACTGTAACACAGCTAGAAATGTTTAAAGAATAGTACAGAATCACTGTGGAGGAGTGATTTTTGAGCTCAAAAATCCCTCATCCACAGTGATTATTTACTTCCATTTTGGCCACTGGCAAGGTATTATTTCCTTGTCAATAAAATGTTTTAAAATTACTTGTTGGTCAGTACATAATTGAACCAATGTTGTCAATTTGCTCTCAAGAGATTCTAACCGATCAGTAACATGATTGCTATCTTCTTTCTGTTGTGGATTTACAACCTAAAAGGAATTGATTTCCTTCCTGTTGGTTAACAAGTATAAACAACACAAGAATATACAGTGATCATATAAGAGCAAGTAATCATAGGGGGGGAGTGAGTTTTGAGAATAATGTCAGGCTATGCAACTATGCCCAAAAATCCTGATTATTTGTTCTTATTTCGCCGAACTATTTATAAATGGAAACTGAAATATAGTCTTGCTAACATTGAAAATATGTCATTTTGACACCTCTTCAACAATGATCCCAGTGGGATAAAACTAGTTCAAAGTCACAGTAAAGATACCAGAACAACATTTTCAACATTGTTCTAGCGTCTTTACAGCCTAACCGGAAATTATTCCCTCATGCTTTCCAGTCATTTTTATTAAAAAAAAAAAAAATGAAATGGAAAATTTACTGCTACGTACTACCAAACTGATGTCAACATTATACTTTCCAAGTAGTTAAAGGAAATTCGAAATTCTTTCAAACAACGGCTTTTAGTTTGTTTTGATAACATCTTGAACCATTCGGTATATTGCACACTTGCTTTTCACAATAGTATTATTCAACGTTCTTTGGTACTATACCATATTATATTATGCTGAACAACAGTTTGTTTACATTGGTGGTGAATTGGAATTATGAATTTCAGATTTCCTTTAAGAATCGTATTGACTAGTGATGTCAAAATTGCTAATAATGTCAGAAGAAGTGACCGAATCAAGATAAAAGATATGACATGAGTAAGATTAGACATTCGCAAGTAGTTAATTATAATTATAAATAAAGGGAGTAATATTTGGGCATTGTTATTGCTATTGGTCATAAGTTAGGAGACATTTTGCAAATTTTGATGAATTCTTGACAAGTGAAATATAAATGCAGAAAATGACCACCAAAATTCTCTTGAGATTTATTGAGTAGACTTTTAGGACTTTAGGATTTTAGGTTTTTTTGCAAACTCAACAAATTGTGTTGTTCTTAGCAGGCTAATACCCAGGCTCTTGTAACAAATTGAATTTTTGTGTCATTCGTCTTTCTAATCAAAACTTTTTGGTAAGTTGTCTAAGTTGAAATTTCTAATGTTTGTATGAATGTCACTTTGTCTATTATGTTTATTATCAAGATTGTAGCTTCAGTAAAAGTCTGAAAATTCAGAAAAAGTCTGAAGCTACAATCACATTCACTCCTATGGCAACTAGTTTGTTCGTAGTATTCTAGAAAGACATTACCTGAACATTAGAATGTACTTCCTCTTCATCATCACTGTGTGATAGCATGTTATTATTTCTTTGTTTGAATTTTAACAAAACAGAATCAATCTTTGGTGTAATAATGTTCTCCTCCTAAAACAGATAACTATCTACTGAAAACCATAGAAAAAACACTCCACCAAAGGTGACGTCTGGCAGTTATTTTGAGTGAGAGAATGCATATGATTTTTTTACCACCTGTCCAAAATTTGGTTGCTAAGATATTACCACCTGTCTAAAATTTGGTTGCTAAGACAAAATTATCTCCAATTACCAAAACATTATTTTTCAAAATGATCATAGACAAATAATAGAAAAAACTCCTACCTGTGTACCTGTTCCACTGTAAAGTGGTTCTTGCCAAGTTTCTGGGTAGATAAGGTAGATTGAGGGTTGTATCCCCTATCAGAAGAATCATAAAGATCTGGAAAGGGTAAATGTACCCCCTCTCTTAGTAGTGGCATCATTTGAAGATTGCTTCTAAGCTAATAATGATCATTACCTGGATGGAAGATGCGTCAGAAGTTGATTTAGCTGAAGATGGTTGAAGTAATTCTAAATATTCATCAAGCCCTGGAATATCACTTGAGTTAAATTCTATAACAACTGTTCTATCATGTTTATCTAAACCATCTAAATTATCAAGCCATGGCATTTGAGATAATAAATTTGGTCTGTACGCAGGTAAATTACATACAGGGTTCGAGTCATTGTCTTTTTTAAAATATATTGTCTTCAGTGACGCGCACGTGGATAAGTTTTGTATGATATGCTTTACAGATGTTATGTTATTTCCATGTATATCAAGATGCGAAAGTTTGTGCGTTCTTTTTGTAAATAATTTTAAACCAGATATATCGCTGATGTGATTATATGAAACATTCAAAAGCTTTAACGATCTAGAAAAACAATTTTAATGATCTAGAAAGACAATTTTAATACCATATATACCCCAGGCATTAATTAAATTTTTCATATTTTAAGATTAGAAGGGGGGTTAAAAAGAATGGGACATTAATTTCAAATTTGTTTAGTTTACATGTGATGTACCAATCTTATAAATCAAATTCAATGTTGCCAATGTTGTTTTCATCCGGAAGAATAATGACTGATTAGTCTCTTCTACATCACAATCAGTACCTGCCAAATAATGGTTCTCATTCAAAATGGCCACTCATGACAGTCAACTGATTTTTAAGTACAATGCAAGCATTCCAGGCATCTAAATTCATGATGGCATTCCCCAGTGGAGAAGCATCTTTGGAGGCTCATTTGCAGCAAAAAGAGACTAATTTGCAGTGAACAGGCTGCAAATTAGTCTCCAAAGATGCTCCTCCACAGAGGAATGCCGACGCACATTCAGAGGCCTGAGCATTCCCATGGATTATGTTCTCCTCTCTATGAGTTTACATAACATACCCCTTACAAGGGTGGGGTTTTATTTCAAATAGGATATTAATTAAACTTCTTAGGTTTTAGACGGGGCGTTAACTTGGACGTGGGTGTCAATTGGAACATTATACAACCTCTGTTATGAAATATAAAACAGTGATCAAAATAAGAGCAAATAATGGAAGTTCCTAACAAATTAGATTTTTCTCTTGAGTATTAACTAAAACTCATAATGTAACAACCCTGAAATACCCCCTAAATGGGTCAACCCCCACCTAAAACTTCAGCTAATGCTCCCCTAATCAAAGAGTTTTAAATATCTCCCCCCCCCCCTCCTGATACTCTGTCAAATTGACGAAATCAAAAAATATTGCCAGCGGTCTCGTAATATCGCCACGTCATTTTGACTAAAAATGCAATTTGTAGCCTTTTTGCCCAAAACTTGCAACCCAGTGGACGAAATCGAAATATTTTGGGTGAGCCCTTCTAAAATATTGCCACAAACAAATGTTAAATTGCTAGCACTTCGGGAACATGGTCTATTTAGAAAAGCGATAGCAATAGCCCATTCAAACTTTGTTTAGAGGCCTAAAAACACTCTTCCACAGGTGGTGGCAAACAGTTATTTTGAGACTTGAGTATGCGGGGGTCAATAATCATGTTATTTATGAAGAGACAAATCCACCACAAATTAATTGACATAAAAATAATTTGATACATTTTGATAATCTTACATTAAATTTTCAAGTCCTTCAAGTTTCGTGAGCTGATTGCAAGCCAAATTCAATGTCTGTAGATAGCCGCATTGTGTTAAACCAGTAATTCGTTGGATATTATTTGATGACAAGTCTAAGTGTTTTAGACTGGTTAAATGAGTAATAGCTTCTATGCGATTGATACAGTTACAATGGACGTTTAAATACAATAGTTTATTTGGTAAACTCAATTCCTTTAAACTAACAATTCCTGCATCAATGAGGCAAATCTCTAATGGATTTGCCATTATTTTAATATCTAAAAGAGTTAGCAAGACATAATTAAACAAAATAAAAACAATCACTGTGGTGGAATAACATTTTATGTATCATACTATGTATCTAGAGAGTGAAAACTATCGTTCAGTGAAGTTAGAAAGCCTCTGACCCTTCATCAAAGTTAAATTAAATACTGTAGAGTTCTGGAATTAAGCATTCGCAGAAAGTAAAGCGCTCTCAGAAAGTAAGCACATTTTTGAAAGGCTACTATAAAAACTCCAATAGTAAGCACTACCAGAAGAAGGAAGCTGCCCAAAACCAAAATCGAGACATCAATATTAAAACATTTAGAAATTATTTTTATAAAAATATCACATATTGTCTTAAAGAAACTAAGGAGGGAGCTTCCCAATGTACAAAATGGCTGCCAAAAAAGATTCATGGTCAAAGTCTCAGAGAAAATTACAAATACAAAAAGTCTCCGCTTCTCCCCTTATCATTTGGGTGTGATATTTCTTTATTTCTTTAGTTGAATGTGGTCTAAAAAATTCTTCTTAGTCTCTACTTCTCCCCTTGTCATTTTGGTATAC
This sequence comes from Neoturris breviconis, assembly GCA_032360805.1. Taxonomy (NCBI): domain Eukaryota; kingdom Metazoa; phylum Cnidaria; class Hydrozoa; order Anthoathecata; family Pandeidae; genus Neoturris; species Neoturris breviconis. The sequence goes on along the minus strand of JAULBZ010001228.1, from coordinate 8,826 downwards.
TATTCAACCAAATGATGAATGTGGTCAAAACCTCATATAAATTAAAATGTTCAAAATATTTCTAAGCCTTCACTTGAAAAATTCCCTTTTTCGCTGATACCTGATCCCAAATTGACGAAATCTAATAAACTTTGGCCAGCGGTCTCGCAATATAGAATTACATAACCTAAAATGACATAACCAAATTTCAGTACAGTACCACACCTTTTCGGTCCACTAGACCAAAAATCCAATTTGGATCATTTTGCCCAAAACTCGGGAATGAGTGGATGAAATTGAAAAATTTTGTTTGGTGGGTTAAAAATGAAAATGAGATATTTTGTTGAAATATATATTTTTTCTTCTGTACGGATAATTATGTCTAATCACTATTAGACATTATCATGTATGATACTACAGCAAAAATAAAATTCTGTTTTACCAAATTCTGATTACTCAACTTAATATACTGTGAGTAATCAAATATTGACATTAAAACAATGTTTATTCACAAAACCATCCACCTGCAGAAGATAACCATTTTGAGATACCTTGTGAAACAAAAAATTGCTGAAGCAAATCATATCAAAGAAAACAGACTATCATTAAATACAAGAACAATCCATCCCCGTCTTTTATTATCTAAAGAATTGATTAGTTCCCTTAAGGGTAGGGGTCACGTCCTGAGCAATGTTAGCCTTACTAAGTATTTTTAGTAACATATTGAAACTTTGGTTATGTTTAGTGTTACTATGTCATGTTTTAATTTGAGTAATCAGAATTCGGCAGAACAGAATTTTATTTTTGGTGTACTATCATACGTTAATAAATTACAACTGCTTCCAAAGGTTGAAATAACTGCTGGTCATCACAATGAAGTAAATATATTTTAGAATAGTGATGATCGGAAGTTATTTTAACCCTTGCTACTTCACAATAATTTCACAAACTAATAATAAAAATCATTCAATGGGCCTTTACAAGAGGTTTCACCCAAGACCCATAACTTTAAAATTTTAGAAAATCTATAATAAAAATAAAAAAGAAAAGGTGATAATCACTTAGAACAGTTTTTGAGCGTTAAGACTTTATAGACTAGAGCTATGATATTATGCTGAAAAAATAAGAGCGAATAATCACTGTGGAGGAGGGATTTTGGAGTATTATTTCAGGCTTTCTTTTTTCAGTAATATCTCCAGACTGCATATTTGCTATTATTTGAAGTACAAAGTTAAGACACTGCTCATCAGGCAAAAACTTGATTGAAGTCAGAGTTAAATGCTATGCTAGATCAACAACGTACTGATGAATTTGAACAAAATGTTTGCCCACTGGGTGTGATCAATGAAATAAAGTATTGAAGAATCCTAGCTACATATGAATAGTAACAGACTTAGTGCTTAATACTTACATATTTTATACTTCAGGTATAAGAGAGAGAATATAAAATCCAAAATAAAAGACAGAAAAATCAAAAACAAATCACAATTTACACCAACTATTACCTACCCTCCTATTTAGAAACACTCCGTTGCACTTTATTAACACCTCTACAATCTGTGAATTACCAAAAATTTACCCTCCTTACACATCCCTAATTATTTTATGGTGATGATCATCATCAGTGTACATTTGATTAAACATTATATAAACGCTAATTCAACTTCCTCTTTCTCAATGCATTTTTTCTGTCTTTTCTTTTCAACCATCAACCATAATGGTATAAGTACAGCATAAAAAAAAATGATAGATATATGACATATAGATAGTGCAATTGCCATTAAACCTTGATCACCTAAAATGTATATAACATGAAATAACAAAGTGACAATGATCTTGATTTTAATTGGTTTATTTGCACCAGAGAGTAAATCAAATTCAAGACTGCTGACCCAGTACTCTCCTAATGACAATCAGGTCCTAATCTAAGTGAAAAGAGGATAAGACTTTCTGACCATGCCCCTCCAAATTATATGAGAAAAGTGCCCCTTTTAAGAAAAACACTGATGTAGCTATTTTTAGCAGCGTGTCATGAAAAATTGCTAAAAGAAAAACACTGAAATATAGATATTCATAGCAATGTGACACAAAAGAGCCTTTTTCTCATTAACAAACTCCCTCTTGCCCTAGAATACTCCCTGACTCTGAACTTATTTCAACTACTAAATAAACTTCTTATCATCTCAAAATTATTGACTACCATTGCTTGAATTAAAAACAAATGATCATTGTCGAGTAATGATTATTGAGCATAGTTCAAAACAAATAATCACTATGGAAGAGTGTTTTTTGACAATAACACATTATCTTCAGGCTTTGTAGAGCACTGTACATGTTCAAAACAGGGGAGGAGGTATTTTTGAGCATTGTTAGAAACACTAAAGCAATGCTCTAATACCTCTTCTCCACAATGATTATTGCTCTTAGCCTCGGCAGAGATTGCTATTAGTAAGTGATCCTGTAATCAACTCCTCAGTACAACTTAATGTAGGAAAACATTGAAACAAAAGTAGTCACAAACAAATGATCAATATTTTTTGAAATAGCTATGGGAGTGCAGTTAGATTATAAGAAACTAAACTGTTTCTTTAAAGGAAATCCAAAATTCATATTTTGAATTGACCACCAATGTAAACAAACCGTCGTTCGGCATAATATAATACCGTGAAGGGCGTTGAATAATGCTAATGTAAAAAGCAAATGTGCATTATACCAAACACTTCAAGATGTTATCGAAACAAACTAAAAGCCGTTGTTTGAAAGAATTTCGGATTTCCTTTAAAGGAAGAACACCAGGAATAAATACAAAACTCACCGAGGTCAGATGGAAGAAATCCTATTATAGGAATGGCAACTGCTAACGTTTTTTGGCTTGCTAAGATTATAATACATTTCTTTTGATCTAACTTCAGTTTCAGTAAGAAACTAGCTATTGTGTTCATGATGATAAACAAAATATGCATTGCCAAAGCCCATCCAATTATAAAAACAACACTAACAAATTTTAATTTGCTTAATCCACCATCTTGACTTGATTTGCTAACTTTCATCCATATTATTATAGCAAGCAGGGTCACATTAATCAATTTCAAGATCCTCTTGTGTCCTGGTACGACAACAAAATCTTTAATTTTTTTGACGTATCTTAAAGATTTCCCAATCTAAATGGAAAGATAATAATTTAACATCAATCCTTAAAATTGCTTCTAATTAATTCAGGAGTGCTATCAAAGGAATTGAAATATAGCAATGCTCAAAAAGCACTCATCCACAGTGATCATTTGCTCTTATTTCAGGCACTGTATAGCACTTAGAACCCATAAAAATAGAGAAATAGTGAAAACTAAAGTACGTTTAACCAAGGATGAGAATAAGCAGCATTATGTGAAGAAGAGATGATTTAACAATCTTATAACAAGTTTGTTCAAAGTGGGCAGATACTTGTTCAAAGTCAGCAGAAAAGACACTAGAAAAACAACAAACAATTTGTTCTAGCATTTTTATACTTTGGACAAGTTTTTGCCAACTAGTTGTTAAAATCCTTCTTCATAGAAGGGATGCAATTTACAACAAAAACCACAACTGCATATTCATCATTCAGTGGTTGAAATAAGAATATAATCACTATGTGGGAGCGATTTTTATAGTATAGAAAAAAAATCAACATTTTAAGGATTGCAAAGCGTGAGCATGCCACTATGTTCGCAAGCAAAATTTTAAAGACTGTGGGTACGAGCTGACTCCATAGCAATTATTTACTCTTATTTTGACCATTGTTATTGTTTTTCATTATAAGTATAAACATACCAGAAAATAGAACCTATGTTTATTTCCACCGTTGAGACTCTTGAACAGTAATTACTGTGAAGGCAAGATTTTTGAGCATAGATTCTGGTTTTGTAAATAAGCACTTTAATTTTGACCAAAATCTCTTAGGGTCCATTCTTTTCAGACATGGTTTGCAAATCGCCAAACCAGTTTACAAACTGATCCATTTCTTCCAGTCTGGTTTAATTGAAAACTAAAATCAGTTTGCAAACCATCCAAACCCGCTTCCTACCTGGTTTGATTACAGTTTGCACAAACCAGTTTGCAAACCGTTTTGTTTTTTTCGGAATCCGTTTGAAAATAACATTGTAAACATCTACCATTTTAAAATTTTGAAACCTCGAACTTATTGATTTATCAATCTGCATGGAAACGTTGCATAACGACGCTGATGCAATATCGACAGAGGCTATTGCATTGCAAGGTAAGACTCGCTTATTATTTAATTGCTGTTTGTTTTGAACTTGTCAAAGCAATAAGCAATCAAGACAATAACAAATGACCGATTCCAGTTTGCAAACCAAAGGTAAATTTTTATTCTTTTCGGTTTGCAAACTTAGTTTAAATATTCAGTTTGCAAACCGGTTTTCAAACCATGTATGAAAAGAATGGACCCTTAAGTTGCTTATAACACAAAGCATCGGGTAACAAAGCCTGAAGTTATCCTTAAAAATCCCTCCTACGCAGTCATTATTTATTCTTATACCAACCACTGCTTAGTATATTTAACTTACAATTAGAGGTAGCAGTAAAGTCAATGAAAGCTTCAGAAGCAATGTCCTGATATCAATTTGAATACTTGCTACACTGGTTAACATCCATTGCAAAAATAATGGCATTGTAAATATTCCAACAATATTCGCAAAAACTGTTAATAATAGAGCTAATGCAAAACTTCCATTAAGTTGCGTGACCTATAAAAATAAATATAATCTGAGTTACAGAATCAAAGCAAACTATCTATCAAACTGAGACTTTATAAATCTTATGATGTGTCTGACCAAATACAAGTGCATTATTAAGATGGACATAGATCAGCTGCATAAGATAAACTTTTAATTAAATTCAGCCTTTTCAATTAAGTCCAGCCTAACGTAATGCAGAAGTACTTCGTCAAAGTTTAAAATTTACAAACAAAAGCCTTGGTCAGCACATAATTGTAGATGGTTTATTAGCTTTTACTTTCATGAGAACTTGTTCAAAATCAGCAGTAAAGACGTTGTTCTAGCGTCTTTATTGTGGACTTTAAACAAGTGTTTGCAGCAATTGGAGAAGCAGAGCTGTGTTAAGATTGATTTCCATTAAGTGAAAACTTTGTGTGAAAGCCAAAAGATCTTCCAATGGTAGTCACATAGTCACAAAAATCTTCACCTAGTGGAAATCCACCTTGAAACAAAACTGTAGCTTTTCAGAAATAATGTTGAGATTAACAAAATTGTCTTTTCAGTAGATTTGATTGGTAGAAAGTAGTTTTAATCGTCTTAAAAAGATGCATACACATTAAAGGTGGGTTTACATTAGGCAAAAGATTTACCGCAAAATCCAAAAGAAGACATTCTATTGATAAAAAATTGACATCACACAGTATGTGATGTCAATTTCTACCAATGGAATGTTGTATTTTCACGTTGGTGCTAAATTTTTCACGTAGTGTAAATCCGCCTAAACATACCATAACAACTCCACTAGATACAGTACATGGCATACTGAAGTAAACTAACAGAGCAGATTTGAATTCTCCTGGACCTAAGCTGTATGTTTTGCTGTTGTCGTTTATAGTGCTAGATGTATTAATATTACTAACAGTAATATTTGGTGCCTGCGTCATATTTGAAATTGTTTTGTTCTTAAATTGATGCAAATTTATATCATCAAAATTCAATAACATCGTCAATTGTCCACCGATTACACAGGTCACACCAAGAATACTTATAATACCCCATAATGCTGCTTTATACGCTTTAAGCGCTTCTTTAATAGAAGATGTACGTAAGTATAAACCACTGTATAAGAATATACCAATGATACATATATATTGTGTGGCTTTGTGGCTCACTGCAACACCAGGTTGTGGTACAAATGCACCAAATACAACTGCAAACAATAGAGAAATTGGTAAGTAGTTTTTTATAATGAAATTTTTTATCTTTTGACAGCATGTTATTTCTTCAACTTCTTTAATGTTTCCATCACAATCAGACTCTTTTCCATCATGATTAGACTCTTTTCCATCATGATTAGACTCTTTTACATCACCGTCAGACTCCACTACTCTATATGAGCTACTATCAGGATTCATAATTAATTGTATACAAGTATGCTAGGATATGATAAAAAAGTATGACCTAAATAACATAGTGCAATAAAAAACCTCAAAATTACTATTGAACATCACCTGTGGAGAAGTGCTTTTTGAGTAGTTTTTAGTTTCAAAGCTAAAAACTGTATTCAAAAACACTCCTCCACAGGCGATGTATGACAGTTATTTTGAGGCTTGGAATAAAAATATAATAAGGGAATATTAGTAAATCATTCAAATTCAAAAAGTGAGTACTAATAAAAAATCCAAAAAGTTGTCAAAATAAACTGTTCTATGTATGAGAAATTGAATCTTTTTTGGCAGACATTTTGTATTTTGGGGAAGCTTCTTCCTTAATGTTTGGAGATAAAATAAATAACGATAAGAGAAAGACAATTTTTTTTTTTCTTAATTTTAGAAATTGAATTCTTCATTTTGATTTTAGGAAGCTACCTTTCCATTCAAACTTTTACTAGTTCAAACAAACGATCTATTCCCATGAACTTTACTTTTCAAACCTCTACAAAGCCTGTCGTTAATTCAAACATTATCTAACTGAAATTGTAAAAGTTTTCAAAATACTTCAATGACATGTAATAACAGTGCTCCAAATAATAGCATATAAAATCACAGTGGAGGAGTAATATTTTAGCATAGCTTTAGACTATTAAGTTCGAAGCTATACTCAATAATCTCTCCTCCAATGTGATTATTTTCTCTTAGTTCAACCACTGTAAATGTAATAACAAAAGGTAATGCAATTGCACTGAATTATAATATAAAAGGTTTAAACCAGTGGTTAAAGGTACAAAATCACCCTGAGATGTTTTTTCAAATTTTCCCTTCGGTAGTCTACATGAAAGTTCATTATTGTTACTGACATATTCTGAAGATTTGACTCCATAAAAATGAATATTAGTGGAGATATAACTGATTAAAGTCGTAGGAAATTATGTATTTTCTATGCTCACTGTGTGGCAGCCATCTTGTTTGACAAACATTTCCTGTTTTAAGAGAAAAGAATTGCTTGTTTTGCCACTTCTTGACATTTTTAGACTCTGAGTATGTTCAGTGTGTGTCACTTATCCATTTGATATCCAAATTGAAAATTCGACCAAAAAAAGGTGATTATGTACCTTTAAATCTTCCAATCAACCCACTTTTAGATGGTAACTTTGAAATAATGTATTTTGTTATGAAACCTTCTTGTTTACTCTACTTACTTTGCAGACACACATAGTCGATTATGAATGTAACATTAATTAAATTAGAAAAGGATAATCTTTTGGTTATGCTTGGGATAAAGTTGGTTATATTTAATTAATTTATTAAATTTACAATTTAAATGTTTTCTCTTTTGTGAAGATTACAGTAGATTAGCAAAAGAAAAATTTGTTTAATTTATGATACTGTTACCCCCTTAAATACTACTATCAGAGGACAATTAATATGACAGCATTGGATATATTAGGAGGTTTTGATCGTCACATTATATGTTTATTCAGATTTTGATGACTAATGCACGTTCAATATAATATACTGATCAAAACACGAGATAATATTATTCAAAGAAAAATTGACAAGCGAAGAAGACGTAGAGCAAAAATGATTTTTAGAGTTTTAATTTTTGCAGCAGTTGGTATACTGAGTGCAAATGGTAAGCATACAAGTTTTTGCACACACATACTGTCCCAGATGGCACACCACGTCGGACCAACATCGCAACAATGTTTCAACGTCGATCCGTCGTCGTGCACCGACAGGGATATAGTGTTTGTTATTTTCATTTCTTCGTTCTGTATTGTTATTCAAGATAGCATAGATGCATGTTTTTTTTATAATAAACACCATTATAAGAATCACAGGCTCATATCCAGAAACAAAGCATAAATAAATAAACAAATAATAAAAACAAATAGAAAACTAAAAAACTTAAAAGCTATTTCGGATCAGGTTGGTTATATTAACCTTTATTAGTATGGTGTGGACCCCCTGAATGTTTAAATTCTGCTGTGAAAGTAGCATAACAAAAATTATTATTTAGGAGGTTATTTTCTTACATACTTTAAAAATTTGCATCATTCTTTTATGACTTTTTGCCCCCTGAATCTTCTAATTGTATAAACAAATTTCCGGGGGTATACCAACGAAGGGTTTAGAAACATTACAATTGTTTTGAATGATGGAACAGATGCATTAAAACAAATAGAGACTTGTTATAATGCACAAAAAGAGAGTTTATTGCATTGTAACAAGTTTTTACTTTCCGCAGTCAACGCCTAGTTTTCATGTTTTTGCGAATAGGTCTTTCATTGCTGTATTTGCTTTAAGATGGCACCCATAAATTTCTTTGTAAAATTCGAGTGAAATATAAAAAAAAGTACAGAAATATTAAAGATGAAATTCCGCTAAAAATAAGAATGAAAACGGTCATTGTGCTAAAATGAATCTGTTTACCAACCAAATGCAACGTTGTTCATTGTGATTGCATATTACAAACTCGTTACCAGGGCTTCTTCTCTCTTGACGTTTAACGTTTAACGATAGAAATTCTTCTAAATTTATTAAGCGGGGGGATAGAATAACCGGGTGATGGAATAACCGGAGCGACGGGAGATTTCTATAGTACTAAAGAAAAATGACAACACGTATCACTTGTACTTTACTATCGTGAGGCACTAAAGCTTATTAAGCAGGGGTGGGGGGGGGGGGGGGGGGGG
>JAULBZ010001227.1:9409-23452 GCA_032360805.1 Neoturris breviconis | reverse complement strand
GCTTAATGGTACTGTTTTAAACAATAAGCGAAATAAACTACTTTTACCAGAACCAGTTCTACCACATATCCCAATCTAGGAAGAGAGTAGACTCGTGTTGAAACTAAGAATGATGTTCTATTACTTGATATAAAGAGAATTATAACATCTGCAGAAAGAAGTCCACAACGCTGTAATAAATTGTTTCCCAGCGGGCAAAAACTTGTTCAAAGTCCGCAGTGAAGACGCTAGAACAACGTTTTTAACGCGTTTTTAGCGTCTTTACTGCGGAGTTGGAACAAGCCCACTGAATTCGTTTTAACGAAAGAAAAACCAATCCATTGTATGCTATTGATACAATACACCAATCCATTGTATGCTATTGATACAATACACCAATCCGACACAGCATTCTGCCATTATGAATTTTTGCGAGGCCAGAAGCCTGGACACAAACAAGTTTGGTTAGAAAACTTTGAGTTGTCTAGCTTTACTACACCAAAGCTACTGTTTATAGTGACTGTACTTGCTTTTCTTGGTTATTTATTTGCCTGGATTATGGGTGGATCGAATTGCGCAGTAAGTGGCTGTCATAATAGTACTGCTAGGACTTACAAATGGAGAGCAGCATCTTGTATCATCCATGAAGGGATGATACAAGATTGGTTGTTGGCTGGAACCTCCATACAAGTTGTACTGTTTCCCAAGTAGTTTGAGAAATGGTGAAATCAGAAAGAGATGATTGCAACCTTGGGGTAGTGATTAGTTTGTTTATAGCATTTTGTTGATGGTGTCCCTACCACAGCTATATCTTGCCTGATCCCACTTTGAAGTTGGGCTATGATCGACCCACAAAAAACCCAAGAAGGAATAACTTGGTGTACTTAACGAAGACCTTGTTGATCGTTTTGTATAGCTACATATCTTAAAATACATTATTTTTGGTTTATACATGAACGCATACGTCCATGCATGATAGCATGCCAACATGCCTGATTGTTATTTATGCCAAATCATGTTGTTTTTTCCCTCTCCTAAATTTCATATGGAAATGCCTGTTTGCAGTGCTATATTTGCAGCATCCCAAAGTTCCAAATCTGTAGATTTTTAGGGTATAATTAATACGGCTCAAAAATATATTGACTATAACCAAGTTCACTGGTTTACATTTCGTTACATACATATTGATATTTTTTCTTTAAAAATAAAAAATTTAAAACTCAATAATTTGTTTTATAAATCGCGAGACCGAGTTGGTCTTTATTTGGCAGTTTACCAACTTTAAAACGAGTTATGCTTACTTTTAAGCAACTAGCCAGTTACAGAGACAAATTTACACTCAATCAACCAATCTTATTTCAAGAATATGTAAACAAACGAAAAATGGAGATAACAGAAATTATTAAGACTTGATAAAAACAAACTTATTTAAACCTTTCATCAAGTGTGCAAAATATTGTTCCAAGTTTGCAGTATCGACGTTGTTCTAACGTTATTACTGCGGACTTTGAACAAGAATTTGATCACTGGGGGCAAAAGGAGTTTATTTTACTTTCTATCATGAGGAAAGCTTTCTGGGTCATTTATGGGCGGAAACATGAAAGAAAAAGAACTAAATATAATTGTTAGCAATTACTAAAGTTTAAAATATAGTTTTTTTTAAATATTTGTAGCTATAACCAACACTTAACGACGGTAACCATTTATTGGCAGAACTAGTAAAAACAGGATTAGCTGGCCCATCTCACAGCAGCTTCGATTCGAAACATGGCCTCAGCTGCATGGTTACACTCATTCCTGCCAGACATGTGCAGCGACAGGAACGTATGTGTGCTGATTTCTTTTTTTATTACTAACCTAAGTTTGTGAAACGTATCTCTAATATTTTGTGATTTTTTGTATTCAGCTTTCAAAATACAAAATTTAATGTCCTTATCAATGGTTTCTTCCCGCAACACAATTTTTCCCTCCCACGAAAGCTTCTTCCTGCAAAATGTTTCTCTCCATAATAGTACAATATGCTTAAGATTATATAAAAAATATTTGCCTCTTTCTATAAATATATATAATATCAATTAAAATTAAAAGTTTCTCTTCATTCCACCATTCACCTTATTACAATGTCTGCTGACTACATGATTGTGTTTTGTGTTTTAACACGTTCTCTCTGAAAAAGATGTTTGGTACACTTATACAACATGTTCCGCATTATTGTAAAATACAACAATGGGTTGAGAAGCGAATTTAGAAAAGCTAAACTCATAAATGAATTATGCATATCTTTCACATGCGAGCAATCATCTAATATTCCAGTAACTTTAACCAGAGAAAATGTTGATATAGGGATCCAGCACACTGAAAAAGCAAGAACAGCTTTCCATGCTAGCAAAAATGCTTTTTCGCTCATTTTTAGGTTTTTAGTTATTTTCGTTGCTTTATTTGTTTTGGATACATTCACAGATGCCAATTTTCTTGACCCACCAACACCTTTGCAATTAACATCCACATCAATTTGTATATTTTTAAAGTGTGCAGGATCGTGTATGTTACTAACTCGACGATAAGCACTTGCCATCACTGAATTAACATGCTGTCGCATAAACTTTTCTTGTCGTATCAAATATTTAGTGATGACATAGTAACACATGACAAATATAACTGTTGCAGGATATGTGAAGAGCGGAAATAATATATCTGAAACTTTCTCGTAGCTAATATTTATATTTAGTCTAACAAGACTGTACATTATGGTCATCAAGATCAATGGTACCAGCCAAATTACAACACATATTTTTACAGCAAAGCAATATTTCAGATTGAACAATGGTTTTCGTATAGCAAACATTCTTAAAGATGTGAGAGCAACTAAACACAATACAGATATACCAAGTGATAAACGAAGCACAAAATATTGCATGATATGAACAAGCGTTATAATAGATTCTTCTCCTTGAAAAACACTCTTCGAAAGCCATGACAGTATCTTGATGATGAGAATAGAAATACCAACCATCAAATCAGACAGTGACAAATTTAAAATAAATAACATTGGAACAGGAAGTTTCTTGTCTCTATTATATTTTTTCATGATTATGATTTCACTGATGTTTAATACGATTACTAGTATAGCGGTGGTTGGACTCACATAACGAAACAATATCTCATATAGTTGCATGGTCGCAAAAACAAGATGACCACTCTGCAGTATAATTTGTTTTCAGTTAACTAATTAATTTTTGAAGGCATAACATTTCTTACCTCTGAAATTCCTAAACATAGGATGGGGGTATAAAACAGGATATAGCATCTAGTTTAAAGTCACAATGCTTAATATCAACCCCCTGAATAAACAATACTTTATAAGCAGCTAAAATTAGAATTTGAAACAGCTGAAGAAATAGAATTTAAATAAGACACTTGATCTTCATCATAAACTTGGCATTATATCAAATTCTATCATTAAAAACAAACAAAAAACTCTAAAAAATGCCATCTGGTATCTACAAAAACTACTGGCCAGATTTAATTAATTCCAGAGCACTGAGTCTTTGTAAAAAAGAAACCAATCCAATACATGCTTGTTGACATAACACCCTGTAGTTTCATTTATGTTGTATCTCGCTACTTATGCTAGATGGTCTGCAATTTAACTTGAAGTCATATTGCTTATTTGTTTGTTTGTTAATGTAAATAGATTTTCCACCAAGATACAAATAACACGAGGAAAATTCTAAGATGACAAAAGTGCAAATCCAAATAAGTTCACAATTGATTTGGCAAAATAAGAGCAAATAATCACTCCAGCAATTAATTTTCAAGCTGTGCACAAAAAAGTATTTTTCAAGTTCAAGTGTGATTCTGATCAAAACCTTATAATCAGTAAAAAAAGTTTCAAAAAAGTCAACTATTTAACTTTTGGGTCAAAATTTTGGTGAATGTGTTTAAAACCTTGTATAATTGAAACTTTCAATTGCCTCCACTTTTAAAAATCCCTTTTTCGCCGACACTCGTTCCTGTGTTGTCAAAATTGAAAAAAAATTGTCAAGCCCTTCTGGAGTATTGCTACGAGTGTTGGTACCGAATTTCGAAACACTAGCCCTTCAGGAGATGGCCTATTAAGAAAAGCAAGATGCCACCGATGCCGCCTACCCAAAGTGATAGCAATAGTTTGGTGGGCTAAAAATACAATCATATTATAAGAAGTTCAACGATAAAATTACAGACATCATTTTATAGTTGCAGCTATTTTTTTATATAGAAAAAACAGTGTTCAAAATAAGGGAAATAACCACTGTGAAAGATTGATATTTGAGCATAGCTTCAGGCTATACAAAATCTAAAGCAATGTTCAAAGACCTCTCCACCACAGTGATTATACACTCTTATTTTGAACACTGAAAATGAAATACCTTTTCACCAGCACTAACATAAAATGATATATCATCCAAAGCATTTGGTAAACCTTCCCTATAACCAAAATCATATACCATAGTACTTTGAATAAACTTCCTCCCGCAAGTAGAAGCCTCCCTCAAATAGATTCCCCCCTTTCTAGCTGATTTTGTTAAAAACGCCTCCCTCAAATAGACGCCCCCATCGTATTCAACAACAATGATCGTAGAATTATTATACATTATATTAACGTCACAGATTTACGTTTTAACGGATTTTCTCCAATTAAAAACATAATGATTTCACACCTTGATAATTTGGTTCTGGATAAGTTATGTAGACTATTTTATTTTTATTGTAAATTGTGATGATAATTACTGAAAAGAAAATAATATGTCTTTGATCAAATTCCCAAATTTTGGAATAAATATCTCCCAAGAATCTCGAAAATTATATAAACGCCCCAGGAATTTATTGAAAGTAATGCGGTAATCATCATTTGATATAACTTGTAGGTAAGTGTTTAGGATTATGTGTATTAGTAAAGTAATGGACACAAGAATAACCAAGAGATGTTTCGATCAAGTGTTTATAATTTCCATCAAGTGTTTATAATTTCCGTTGGAAACACAATAAAGATAATGATTCCAAATATATTTGCTTGCGTTCTTCTAATTTCAAGATTAATGAATGACTTGTTCCAATGTTGGTCACTGCTGGCTCACGACATTGGAACAACGTCAAAACAATGCTAAAATGATGTCACAACATTGTTTTGATGCTGTTCTGCCGTTGTATGCCCACTGGGTAGTAGTAAATCTAATTTTCATTTTGTTTACATTTTCAATTTGTTTTCTTCTTTATATGTCAACAAACTTATAGTTGATTAAGTTCGTTGTTAGGATTACAAGATCACTCCAGTGTTTGAAATAAGAGTAAATAATCACTGGAGAAGAGATTTTTGAGCATTGCTTCATGCTTTTTAGCCTAAAGCAATGCTCAAAAATCACTCCTCTACAGTAACTATTTGCATGCTATTTGCTGTTATTTCGAACACTGCACTCTTTTTCCCAGATACTATTTCCTGTTAGATTTGATATTCTCATTAAAACAAGTTCCGTAAGCAAAGTTATTATACCTGTATTGTAGAGAAACATTTTGAAAATGCAAGCTTCCATGTTGTGGCCAGTGATCGTCAACCTAAAACAATTAAAATTAAAACTTTAAGAAATCAATGCATTGCAAGGTTGATGACTCAGCACTCTCCAAATTATTATACAAACGATTACTTGTAAAACTCACAGAACTAAAAATACAATTTAATGAAGATACCAATCCATTGCAAGCACATTGACAGATCACACATCTGAGAAGTTTAATTTCTTGCCGAATTTGGTCAAATTTAGTTTTTTTCAACCTACTGGATTCGGCCCCTCCCCCTCCCCTGTCATATTTTTATTTCTAACGTCTGAACCACTAAAGCACTGAAGCAATAGTATTGAAAGTTTTTTACTTTTTCCAACTCTCTATAAGACAAAAATTTTGAAATTTCCGCTTAATTGCGTCAGCAGATCAAAAGATATAGTCATAACCTCAGACCACCTATTTCCGCATTGGGGAAATCCCATATAAATCAATGATTCGTTATTTTGCCATAACTTGTGTTTGAATAACACTTAGTCATAAAACATAAAACTTAGTCAAGTTACATAAAATCGGATTTTTTGGCAATAATTTCGGTATTTTACAATGTGCTTGTTAAAAACCGGGAAACTATGTTAAAGAGCAACACAATAGCTGTCTAAAACCGAAACTAGAAAGGAAAAATTTTATCTAGAACTCTTTTAATTGTAATTCTAACAACAAACACATTTTAAGCAAAATTTGCCATTTTAAACGTTTTGTGATGACGTCATCGGAAAAATGCTGACATCAGCAAAAAAAGATTATTCCAAATTATCCCTTTCATGATACACTATTAGCCTGGCAAGTTTCATCGCTATACTTAGTTGTTCCAAAGTTATGGAGGGGAATCAGACCCCACCCCCTCCGGAAATAACTTTTCCCTACAACCCAAACAAAATTAAGTTAAGGCTGATAACCTCTAGTCACATGACGTGACATCAAACCAATACAATTTCTTCTTTTGACTTTCACATTAAATTTTTAAGCCCTTACTAGTTATTAACAACAAAATAAGACAATTACAAATAGATAAATAAAATACATGTAAACTCCCTTCATCTTCTTTTGGCACTTCTTCAATATATTGCACAACTCTTTCAAGGCTGACCATTTCTTTCTCAGTTTCAGTAAATGATGTAACCATGGCGCTTAACTGAGGTATGATAGCTAATGCATATGATACCGCAAGTCCAACCAATCCTGGATTAAAAAAATAAACAATGATTTAAAATAAAAATTGTGAAAATTGTAAAAAGGTACTTAATCAAAGGTACAGTATTTTACCCAGAGATGCTTATAGAAGTTGAGAAATGGGGAAAGTGCTACCAGAGACCCCATGGACATGTGACCCATATATAGGCGGGCGTGGCAATCCTGTGAGTGGATTTCAAAATGCCGATAATCAGGATCCAAGCCCAGGGACGCAAACTGTATTGAATAATTTAAGAAAAAGTTTTGTTTTTTGAATGCTGGTCATATCATGTTATGGTTGGAATTCTAATCAAAGGTACGGTATTGAGGCTACCCACCAAACCAAGTGAAATGGTCATATCTTATTACGGTTGGAATTCTAATCAAAGGTATTGAGGCTACCCACCAAACCAAGTAAAAGTTAAACCTAAGCACATAAAGATGATTTGCATACACATATTATACAGTGTTGAAATGTCTTTTTAGGATGGTAAAGGTCAAATAAACAATTGGAATACCTCTTTCAAAGTAAAATTATATCAGATCACTATGGATGAGAGTAGTGAAATTTCATATCAAGGATAAACTTATTAAGTTGATAAAGTTTCAGGTTATATAAACCATTGAAACACCTTTATCAAGGTACAACTATCTTAGGCCACTGTGGAGGAGAGTAGTGGAACTTCATATGAAGTATAAACACCCAAATTTTACATGGCATTACGTTTTCATGTCCTTATTAAGTTGATAAAGTTTCAGATCATTGACACAATTGGAACACCTATACCTAGTTAAAATTATACCAAATCACTGTGGAGGAGAGTAGTAAAATTTCATATCATAGCCTGAAACAATGCTCAAAAATCACTCCTCCACAGTGGATATGAATTGCATGCACACATTATACATCATAGCGTTATGTAAAAATAAAATAAAGAATAAACCTATGTTATAGTATTAGTTGTGCTTTTAAAGACTTGGTATATGTTACACTGTATAGGCTATTATGTATTGTATATGATATGCTTTGATCATACACACTATTGTATGTATATTCCTGTTACATTATTATTTATAACGTCTTAACCACTAAAGCAATAGAGCTGAAACTAAACAGATCGTTCAGACGTTATAAATAATAATGTGACAGGAGGGGAGGGGTAATCCCCCGGCCTGAATAGTGTTAATACATATTAATATTTATTTCAAATTTGAAGAAGGAAGCTTTCCAAATTCAAAATGGAAACTTCAATTCCTAAGATTCTAAAATTTCTTTAAAAAAATATCTCATCATTGATGGAGAAGCTTCCCCAAGATATGTGGTCAAAACCTCATAGAATTCAAATTCTCAAAGAATTTCTAAGCCTGCACTTTTGAAAAAATCTCTTTTTCGCCAATACTCGGTCCCAAGTTGACGAAATTGAAAAACATTTGGTCAACGGTCTCATAAAAATACCTAGAATGCCATAACCAAATTTTAGGACTAAAAAAATGCCATTAGGACCCTTTTTGCTTGGGACCGAGTGAATAAATCGAAAAGGTTTTGGCAAGCCATTCTAAAGTATTTCCACGACTGCTGGTACCAAATTTTAAAATGGTAGCTATTCGAGAACATGGTCTATTAAGAAAAGTGGGATGCCACCTCCGCCGCAGTAAAGTGATAGCAATAGCCCATCCAAACTTTGTTTGAAGTTTTCAGGGACTTAAATCTCAGATATAAGCAAAACATTCCCAATCCTTAGAATATTGAGAATTAGAAGATATACTATAGTATAATATGTTCCAATGTCATCAGGGTATCCTGTATTCAATAAAATGAGTCAATAAAACGAGTAAGAAGTGGCATCCTCTCCTACTTTAGTGATAGAAGCCAATGAAAAACTGCGGTCGACTAACTTACTACATACTACAGTGTTTGAAATAAAAGAATATAATTACTGTGGAGGAGTGATGTTTGAGCATGGTTTCGTGTTTGAAAGCCTGAAGCAATGCTCAAACACCCCTCCTATACAGTGATTATTTGTTCTTATTTCAAAATTACTACTAGAATACCTGGATTGACACTGCCAAATTGATGTTGTATTACTGCCATGAATGCAACAGATGTAATCATAACCAAACCAATGATTGACAACCTCATTTGCAACCATACTGCAGCTACAAGGCCTATATAAGAAGATGGTTATATTGGTGTTCAAAATAACAGCAAATAACCACTGTGGAGGAGTGATTTCTAGAGCATAGCATCAAAGCCTGAGTGAAGCTATGCTCAAAAGTCCACCCTCCACCATGACTATTACTCTTATTTCAAACACTGTTATAATGTAAACGAGATATAGTTTGTAATACTTGGAACCAACTAATTGCAACTTCATGCTCCTATTTTGACCAATGTCCTTGTTCATACAAGGAATACTATGTGATCACGTTTATTAAATCAACGTGTTAAAGAGTCGCAACTAGCAGGCATTATCTGTTGAAGAGCATTTTAGAAGATACTTAAAAACACTCCCAAGAAATGCTGCCCAACGTTTAGATCAGACTTGCAAGAAAATAATATTGAACACAAAATGAACGCAATTCACTCTTACTGGCATAATTTGTTCGTTGACTTAAATCCAATTTTCTCTCATTCTCTGCCATAAATCTGTGTGATTCTCGAAATGCTCTGATAGTCATAAGTCCAGACAATGTTTCAGTAAAGTGTACATATATGGGAGATAACGTAACAGTGCTCAGCCTCTTTAATTCCCTATGATGACGGATAAATAAAAATAACACAAACTAAATTTCAGTGAAGAGTGTAGGTCAAACGATCAATTTGCAAAGTTGAGTTAACACTCTCCCTCACAATGTTATTTTAATCTGCATTTTAAATCTACCAAAACAATGCTTTAGACATATAATCCATTTGTTGATTTTCGCTAGGCAAAAAAAAGTTTAAAAAAATTCCTTCAGTAAACCTACCTATATGCTGGCTGTGTACTGCCAATATGGCAAGCTCGTGTAGATTATAGAGATATATCTAAGACCACATTATTTAGTACTTTTTTGTGGCTGTGATCTTATAAAAAAGACAAAGCCAGAACGAACCTTTTATGATATACCTCGATGTTTTTCTATAGTAGTTTTGGGTATAATAATAAAGTGCACATAATGGAACTAGTACTGCAGCAAACCACGGTATACCATAACACGTTATAACAATTGTTCCAAGTACACCAGCTACTTGTCCTATAAATCTATTCAGCTGAAACGGTAGCTCATCATCTACAGAAAACTAAAACAGAATAAATGTAAAACTTTCAACTAATATAAATGATGTGTATATAATTATCAAACATGTGCGTCTACTGAGTACTTGTTGTTGTGACAACATACAATACTACTAAATTTGATCATGTGACATCAACCTTTTTTGGCTTTCCTACAAAAGATTTTGCCCATTGGAAATCAACCTTAAGAATTTATAGAAGAGTAAGGGCCAATTTCCACTTCAGAATATTTTCCGCGGAATTAAAAATGTGCATGCATAGAAAGAAGACATTCCATTGGTAGAAATTGACATCGCACCCGCTTCCTTTCTTAAGGCTGATATAGTAACTGCCAGTCATCGCTATGCAGGAGAGATCTTTCAGAATATTTTCGGCTAAATTTGAAAATCTCTCCACCACAGTAGTAACCAACAGTTATTTTAACCCCTGGATGCATTGTTATTACTGGTGAGCTATCGTAAAATAATCAAACCAAAAAAATAAGCATTAATATTTTGGTGAGCTACAAAAAATATTACTTACCATGTCAGAGGAGAAACGATTAATGATTCGTCCAATCTAAAAAGTATATACATGCTTAATCAATATTTTTATGCCAGTTACTAAACTTGAGTTGAATGCTAAAACTATTTTATGGCAAAGCATGTGCAATTATTGTTGATATCAACTTAATATTTCAATAGATACATTATTGCTCAAAATAAGAGTAAATGACCACTACAGAAGATTGATTTTTGAGCATTGCTTCAGGGCTACAGCCTAAAGTCATGCTCAAACATCACTCTTCCACAGTGATTATTTCTTCTTATTTTGAGTATTGAACACAAAGATACCAGTTTTTGAAATAAGAACAAATAAGCACTATGGAGGAGTGATCTTTGAGCATTACTTCTGATTACAATGCCTGAAGCAATGCTTAAAAATCCTTCCTCCACAGTGATTATTTTGTTATTTTTTTAAACACTGGAGATATTTATGAAAGAACTTACAGGTGTTACATCAAAAAATGAAATAGGAGCAGCAAGTATTGCTTCCAGCATCTTTTGATGTATTCGTCTAGCAGCTTGTAAACCACCATATGCAAACAAAAATGCTCGAAATAAAGTAAATATCTATGACACAAAGGGAGAAGAAATATTCATAGGTTAATCAATAATTGTAAAATGCTCAATGTGTTCACTGAATAAACCATCAATTTAACTTGGTTTGCGGAACAAGTATTCAGTTAAACATTTGAAATAAACTACTCAATTTTTGTAACAAATGGTAAAAATGATAATCTAACAATCCAACTATAACTAAAATACTACTTTCAAGTATTACTCACTTAGAGAGCAAAAATATGCACGTGTAGAAAGAAATTATATCCCACCGTGGGATCTCAATTTCTACCAATGAAATGTCTATATTTCTTTCTACGTGTGCACATTTTCTGTAAATATAAAATATAAAGGGAATATTAAATCATCTAAAAATAGATCCCGCAAAATTTAAAGAATAAATTTTAAGAATATTAGACAGTGGTCAAAATAAGAGCAAATAACCACTGTTAAGGAGAGATCATCAAAAGTCTCTCTACCACAGTGATGATTTACTCTTTGTCCACTGTAATATCATTAGCTTTAAAATTAAAAGAGAATGCCCTGTGTTTGATTACCTACTTAATGTTTATGACATAAATTTTGTTTGACATACTCACTAGACAAAACAGATCAAATATATGAATGGACAGAAAAACATTATTTTAATGTCCATGTGCACTTTTTCTCATTCTATGAAAACAGACAAATAAAATGGGTGGCATTTATCTCACTAGAAGAATGCTCTTCGAAATATCGAAAGAACAGTACAGAATAAAAATCAAGTGGGCAAACATTGTTCTAGCATCTTTATTTGCTGATTTTGAACAAGTTCTTCCCACTGCAATTATGAAAAAAAAGGAAAATACATTTACACTAATAATTTGTATTGAAGTATAAACTTACTGCATTAACACCAGCAATACCAATATAAATAAACAAATAGTGTTGTGTTTCAGCTGATATATAAAAACCTGCTGGGTTATTACTGCTGTTTGTCAATGACACATTATTGTTACTGCTTGGTTGAACATTTGAAATCCAGTATGAAAGCCACCAGTCACTAAAGTTTTGCGATGCTAAAAAGGTAAAGTTAACAAGACAGAAATAACATCACATTGACTATTACAATGCAAAACATATCCGACTTAAGACTTTGTCATTAGATCCTTTATTTATATTGGTATCATGTTGATCCATTATCCATATCATAATAAAGAGAATGAGGGATATTTATAGGTTCTAAAAGATTTTTATAATAAACTCAGCTGGAATAGAAATAACCAAAGGTCCCCAGTTCAAACCCACCCTCGGGTGGAAATTTCAAGTCACGTCCCTGGAAGCACTGTTGTCTATCCATTTTCCTGTAAAGTGGTTGCAGGATAAATAAGGTATCATGTGATGGATTAAGATCTGGTTTCCTAGTAGTGGCCTCGGCCTTAATAGGGTGGGGTGGGGGAAGGAGATTTAATGAAAGAAATGTATATAGCATTATTCATTCTATAATAGACAGAATGAGAAATATTCATATGTTGTAAAAGAATTTTATAATAAACCAAGCTGTGATTGGAATAACCATATAAACCATATATAGCATTATTCATTTTACAATAAAGAGCATGAGAAATATTCATAGGTTCTAAAAGATTTTTATAACAAACTAAGCTGGAATGAAAATAACACTTATCAAAATTTCTTCAATATTCAGTACACTTCTTTGCATACTTTCTTAGATTTCTCCACAGTGGTTATAATAAGAGCAAATAATCACTGTGGAGGAGCAATTTTTGAGTATACTTTAAAGCTACAAAGCCTGAAGATATGCTAAAAAAAACCTCCTCCACATTGATTATTCGCTTATGGTGAAACATATATTTGGTAAGTTTTATTTTTCGAAGATTTCGAGGAAATACAATATTAACATAAAACATGACTGTTGAGAGTAAGTTGTTCTATCTCACTAAGAATTATCTCACTGGTTGAAATAAGAGAAAAAGATCACTGACAAGGAGTGATTATTGAGCAAAGCTTCAGACAATAAAGCCTGAAACTATGCTCAAAATCCCTCCTACACAGTGATTATTTACTCTTATTTCGACCTTTCAAAAACACTTATTTTGTTTGGTAGATATAAAAGAAAGTTATTATCAAAATCTGATAAGTCTTGGTAAACTAAATCTGCAAAGAACAGCGCTGTGTCATTAATCTCACAATCAATTGGTTTCCTCAATACAAATTAACCAACTGCAAACATTTGACTTTGCACTCTTCATTGTACAAATTAAATTGAAAGTCTCTTAAAAGTCTCTTGAGCGAAAAATTTGGTGTGACGGTCAATTTTTTCCAATGGAATGTCATCTTTTAGCTTTCACATCAAATCATATCCCAAAATACAAAATGGATGCCAGTAAAGGTTCATGGTCAAAGTTTCATAGAAAATCAAAATGTCAAAAAAATTAAGTCTCCAGATATTATGCTTGAATGTGGTCAGGCAAAGACTGGACTGAGAAATAGGCATAAGAATTTAGATTCTCAGCAAAAGAAAGGCATAAGATAGGCAAACATAGGCAGAGGTAAGGATTTGACCTAAAAAGGCATTTTAGGTCAGAATTTTGAAAAATTGATACTAGATTTGGAATCAGCACCATTAAATTTGGTCCAAAACCAATTTTCGTAAAAAACGAAGAACTTTTAATTTTTTGGATAGAAATTGGCCAAAAATGGTATTTTTGGTCCCAATTTTTTAAAATTGATACCAGATTTGGAATTAGCACTGCATCAAATTTGGTCCCATACCAATTTTCATCTAAAATGAAGCACTTTCTCTTTTTGGCCAAATTTTGCCAAAATTGTGTCCAAAAAGGATATTTTTGGTTCGAATTTTGAAAAATCGATACCCTATTTGTAATCAGCACCATCGAATTTGGTCACATACCAATTCT
>JAULBZ010001226.1:0-23461 GCA_032360805.1 Neoturris breviconis | reverse complement strand
TAGTTCCCAGTGAGCAAAAACTTGTTCAAAGTTCGTAGTAAAGACGCTAGAACAACGTCAAACGACGTTGTTCTAGGGCCTTTACTGCGAACTTTGAACAAGTTTTTGCACACTGGGTCAACAAGGGCCATTATTCTGATGCTATTTTCATCTACGTATCTACCCCGAACAGGGCATGCATGTAGAAAATTATAGTTTCTAAAAGTTTTCAAAATCGGATAAAAGATCGTATTCTTATAAATATTTCTTCTACTGTAGCTTCATGTTTGGAAACATTTAGATTTTGCTGCCTCGAAGATATTTCGTCGTGAATATTATCTGAAGTAGGTATAGATTATTTAAAAAAAAGTTATAAATCAATAAAAAAAATAAAAAAAAAGAAAATCTGAAAAGTCTCAAAATCGCGCTTTTTTTTTTTTACAAAAGTGTCTAAAAGCATATATATTTTGGTTCTCTTGTTTACAAATGTATATTACATCCCCGGTTTTCATAAAAAACATCCTATGTCTCTAAATCACGCGTTTTTCATAAAACAATGTAAGACTTTATATGTAGCCGTCTATATCACACGTTTTCATAAGAAAATGATATAGAACCGTTATTAGTAATGAAATATTTCTATAACGGTGGTCTCAACAACTCCTCAAAATATCGCAATAAATTTGTTAAACATATATTTGAATACTTAAATCATTGAAGCTCGCTAAAGATGTCATTTAAATATATAGAAATATGTTCTTGTATAATATAATATCTTCCCTCATCCCCTCACGATTTCCTACATCGCATCATCTCCTCTCGACTCCCTCCATCGCATCATCTCCTCTCGACTCCATCCATCGCATCATCTCCTGACGATTCCCTCCATCGCATTATCCCCTCACGATTCCCTCCATCGCATCATCTTTTCTCGACTCCCTCAATCGCATGTGAGGGGCTAACATTATTCATAGTCTGCCGTCGGTGGTTTCGATTTGGATATGTTAGTCTATGTTGTGTTTGCGTTTGCACGTTTTCACGCACTGATTCTAGAGTTTTATGTATTGTTAACTTCTAGCTCATATTCTTCGTCATCACTTCCCTGACGAATTAAAAAAATGCTCTTTTCTGGACAGGACTTGGAACCGTCACATATCTCGGTAAGATGTCAACTTGATCTGAGAAAGTGGAGGCGCTTTCACATTTCCTAGTGGTAGAAGCTTATTTATTATTTCTTGATTCTCGGAGATTCTATAGATAAATAAAGTTTCCGGTGCAGACTACAATAAGAAAGCAGTCAGCAGAGGTGTTCTTAAAATAGTTGTTCTGAAGGGCTATACTACCTGGAAATTGAACCTGTTCTTACCTTACAGAAATCCGGCTTCTCTCTAAAACAGATCGCTTTCTCAATCGATGTGAAGCTTGCTTAAAACAAATCATTTTCTAAGCCATGAGATGAATTATGGCAAAAGAACAGGCATATCCCCTAGTTTGTTTTAGAGAGAAGCCGGAAACCTAGCATCTTGGCTGGAACACCCATTCAGTGTGAATGGCCATTAGACACTATCTTGTTTCAACTTTGCTTTACTAATGCTTTAGATTTGTATTTCCAAGATGTTTAAATAAATGGGCGATAATATTACCTATAATGTACATTTGAATATGAACCTTAAGTACAATTGACCGCATGATATTCCATATTTATTCTCTACAGGCGTTTGTTTAAAATTAATAGTTTTTATAAACACTTCAATAAAATCACAGCTCTCGAATTGTATGCTCAATTATTCGACTGTTTCGATTTTCTCTAATGCCCGTGTTTACCCAGCAGGTGTTCTAGTCACACTTGGATGGTTTTTGTTCAACACATTAATTTAAAGAGAACATTTACATCGTAATCCAGTAACATATAATAGTTATTAATTTTTTACTGTATTTTAAGATACTTCTATACGATACACATTATTGGTTAAGTTATTATTATAACCGTGTATGAATTAAACCGAAAATGATCCACTGCTCATTTGAGATTGGTTAAAATTAGAACTCAGTGCAATCAAACATTGTGTGTTGAATCGTAATTATGGCATTGCGAATAATAATAGTTGTAGTATACCTAACAACGACTGGAGCTGATTTATTTCGTGAAAATATCGAAGGTAAGAATGAGTTATATAAAATCAACCACAACAACAACGCAACAAATAACAATATGACGGATAAGAGACATAATGTACCGGAATTATGGGTACAATCAAACAGTAACTCAAAAACCCGAGACATTGACTATGTTAAGAAAAACAGACTGGGTAAATTACTTATGACATATTACGCTAGACAAAACGATAACCACAAACACATAAAACGAGAACATATCGCTCCAGAAACGCACATAAAACGGGAACAGACCGGTCAGTATACGCATATAAAACAGGAAGATAACGTTCCAGAAAAGCACATAAAACGAGAACAGATCGGCCAGCATACGCATATAAAACGGGAAAATATCGTTCCGGAGACGCATACAAAACGGGGACATATCGATCAGCATAAGTATGACCCAGGAACCCGAAACAATATCTTAAACAAAAACTCCCGAATGAAGAAAAATTTCACCACTGGTAAAAAATATAAGAAAGAAGAAGTATTCGTCATCGATCCTGCTGAATTTGAAGATGATGAAAGAGATAATGATGAAGATAATGACGGTATGGATGAAAGTGATATGCAGGATGATGATGTTGAAACGCAAGATGTTACTGGTGATCGTAAAGGGAATATTAATCATGTAGCAGAAGATATAGTAGTAGATGAAGATAATAATATAAATAATAATAATAATAATGATTTCATTACGTCTCATTCAGATAGCGATGAAGACGAAATTATAAGTGATTCAATGAGAGATGGTGGAAATACACAATTTCTTGAGAATAACCAAATGATACGCGCTAACGAAGATAAAGGTAATTACGTCCCAATAAGCGCTCCTATCAAATCATATGCAAACAGACAACCTTTAGATCAAGATCAACAACTTGGTATTATTGATTCACCACAGTTAGAGCCTGAACATTTACAATTAGCAAAATCTTTAGAAACGTTAATCAGGACTCCAGTTGACGTACATCCTAATCAGTTAAATCTTTATAACGGCATTACTTCACCACAGGGTAGTTCTTCAGGTATTACTTCACTACAAGGTGATACTGCAATGATGAGTAAAGCAGTATCAACAGATCTTGCAATAGATAAATCTATATCGCGTGCCATCACTGCTCAAATGGATAAAGATAACGAGCTTACAAAATCGCAGGCTACCTTGAATATGAACCAAATAAAAAACCCATCATTTCTTTCTTATAATAATACCATAGGTGATTTTGCTAATATTGTGGAACAAGCTTCTAAAACTGATTCTAATGGAAAAGACCGGATGTCTATATCATCAATTGATTTAAAACCGAACAGTATATTCTCTCCTGATATGAAACCTGCTTTATCAGGTTTTGATCGGTTTAATCAACCGGTTTTTAAACAAGACCAACCAGATACCGGAATAGATGTTAACCCTGGTCTATCCTCGTTATCTACTTCCGAAAAACAATTAATCTCATCAATAGATGATGCTGTGAGATCTAAAGATGTAGCCACTGAAGTAGCTACAAGAATAATGATGCCTACAAAGGAGAATACCGTATCAGATCGTTCTGTTGCACCATCTGAACAATTGTTAGATATGCTTTCTAAAGGGCGTTTTGAGAAACCTTTGTCAGACGATATGCTTACAAAACTATCGATGTTTGATCCGAATAAGTTGTACATGCGAGAAGAAGGATTGCAGAATACTTTACAAGGTTCGCCATTAATGTCAAACAAGTTTGCTAAAATTGGCCAAGAGTATATACCAGTACATAGTATCGGCGTAAAGATGGCAAAGACTCAAGCAAAACCTATGATAAGTCAGCAACAGATTTCAAATGCTGAAACAATGATGAAAACTGAACCATCATTTTTAGCACAAAATAATCAAATATTAGATGGTAGTAAATATCATACAATGCAAGATTTAACAATGATAGCTGAAGCAATATTTCCTGGTCGTGTAGTTGATGTAAAACAACCACCTATTATACAACAACAACAACTACGCCTGCAGCAGCAACAAAAACAACAACTACAACAGCAACAACCACAACCACAACAACAACAACAACAACAACAACAACAACATCCTCAGATGCATCAACAACAATTTCCAATACAAAGTCCAATAGAATCACAACCCATACAAACACCTATGCAGCTAAAGCAACCAGTAAAATTATTGACTGATTTACCACAGAATATAGCCAAAATTCTACAAGAACACAGAGCCAAACAACCAAATACCACCAGTTTTGAAGATGCACTTTCAGATGCTCCCAGTCATAGTAGTGTTGATCAGTTTGTTCCAGAAAAGAAAATAACGTTACCTGAAGAAAATGTCAGTAAGTATTTGACGCATGTGACATTAATAATGACACCATTATTGACGTTTATTATACTACTAGTGAAGCACTTTATACGAGTAGTGATGCCTGAGACAATCTAGTGACGCAATTGACACCCTAAGGTACAGTGATTTTACCGACATTGCAGAATGTAGCTATACGTTCTTGAATTGTAAATCCCTCAAAGGAACAAAATACCAATGTATAGGTCGAGGCTTTTAGTAAAATGTATTATCCCTCTTTCTATTCTGCAGTACAGGACTTAGCTAAAATAATCCGTTCTAAGTTGAACATCATCTGTGGAAGAAGGTGTGGATTTATATTTAGGCTTGAGTCGATACAACATAATTTTCTTCTCTGCTTTCTCTCTGTATCTCTTACGCTTATGCCTTTCCATCAGCTAAATAATTTTATGATTACAAAAAACAAAAACATGCGTGAATCAAAAAGAGAAATCTTGCCAGCAAATAGACTACACCTATATGTCTGTACAAAAATATGCATCACTTCACCTCACCTCGAGCGAACGACTTGTGTGTAGTTATGCTAGGTTTTACAATCCAGCATTGCTGCTTCATATGTTGAACAAATCTATTTTTTCTGTATAGAAGGTTCGCCACAATGTAAATGGAATCCTTGTTTAAACGGTGGACAATGTACAGCACGACCTGATAAATATCACTGTTCCTGTAAACCTGGATGGGTTGGAGATAATTGTGAAAGTTAGTGCAACTGTCCGATATTACATGTAGAGAAGTGTTTTCTGTGTATAGTTTTCAGTTAGAATTTTGACAATTAAGCTCAGAAATCATTCCTCCGCAGGTGACATCCGACACTTCATTCAAGATTTGGACTTACAAATTTGTACCCGTTGTTACCTTTTGATAACAATCTACATAAAGAATTTGCAAGAATCTAGAAACAAACGTATGGTTTCTATGATCTTGCAATTGATTGGTTTCTTCGTCCCAGAGAAACCAATCAATTGCAAGCTCATAGAAACCATAAGTTAGTTCTTCAAGGTTTGTTTTTAGATTCCACTAAAATTTCATATCAATGGATATTTTGTTAGTACTCAACACATCTTGAAAGTTTCATTACATAAGACTGGTGGAGATATAAGTGATTGAAGTCGTAGGAAATTATATGTTTTCTATGTTCACTATGGGGCATCTTGCTTTTCTATTTTCAGAGAAAAGAATCGCTCATTTTAACACTTCCTGACATTTTTGGATTCTGAAATTTTCTTGTCAATTTCCCATAGATTTTAAAATTTTGGTCAAAAAAGTATGTACCTTTAAGGATTGAGTAACATCATTTTGAAAGTGCAAAGAACCTTATGACATCGTTTAAATTTCTTATTCTTCTGTAGAGCGTAGTAATTGCTTTCCAAGTCCTTGTCATCATGGTGTATGCTGGCCTAACGCTGATGGATACACTTGTACATGTAAAGTTGGTTATAAAGGATCAAAATGTGATAGTAAGTGTGAACATTCCATTAAAATAATATTTGGGTGAGTGTTTTGTGCATAGTTTTCAGCTTTAAAGCAGAATTATGAACAAAAAGCACTCTTCCACAGGTGATGTCCGATAGTTATATACAGGCTTGCCAACACCTCCTGTGGGTACTCATAAGAGAAGGAGATGCGTTGGTGACGAAACACGACGGTGTATGTGTGCAGTAGTCAAAATAGAAGTAATAATCACCATGGAGGAGGGATTTTGAGCTGAACATTATACTAAAAAAACTCCTCCACAGGTGTTGTTCAGCAGTTATATTCAAGCTTGGATAATAAATTCTCTATTATATACATTCATAAATTCTGTGTGCAGTCCATTCAAGTTTAAGGACTTACAGCGTGTATTCCCGTAAATTTCCGTATATGGACGGTGTATTACCGCACATTCCATTGGGACAGTCCATATACGGGAATATACGGTAGTCACACACTGTGACATATACGGCAGTGGTCAAAATAAAAGCAAA
The DNA here is from genome assembly GCA_032360805.1 of Neoturris breviconis. Taxonomy (NCBI): domain Eukaryota; kingdom Metazoa; phylum Cnidaria; class Hydrozoa; order Anthoathecata; family Pandeidae; genus Neoturris; species Neoturris breviconis. The sequence goes on along the minus strand of JAULBZ010001226.1, from coordinate 17,002 downwards.
TGCTTACTGCGGAGAAGAACATAGCTTCCCTCCCTCCTCCGCAGGGATTATTTCGACCACTGTATAAATTATTGAATAGAGATTACACATAGTCATTGTCATTACTCTTTTCTAGTGCTTGATCGTTGCCATCCCAACCCATGCAACAATAATGGTATCTGTACTGAAACTTTTCATGGTGTACAGTGTGAATGCGCACTTGGGTTTAAAGGAAGATTATGTGAAAGTAAGTACTATATAGAGCTTCAAAAACTTTCGCAGTAATAAAGCTAGAACGACGTTGTTCTAGCATCTTTCCTGCTGACCTTGAACAAGAATTTTTTCACAGGGATAGACAGTTTTAAAATAATGTGACAAAAAATATACGGTGAGAAAGAGTAACGGTGTTAATGATGGGAGTGGCGAATTAAACTTTTTAAAACATAAAATATTACCGTTTACCGTCCCTTACATTCCCGTATTTTGACCGTATATTGCCGTAATACAAAGTCCAAATACAAGAATACGCGGCATCGTTTTTTGTAGTATTTTACTCCGGGATTACTTAGAGAGTTCTAAATAAAAAGAAGAATTAAATTAGTACATTTGTTGGACACAAGTTATAAAATCCAACGTAGTTTCGACATTACAACGTTGTTTCGATACCACAACATTGTTTCGACACCACAACGTTGTTTCGATACCACAACGTTGTTTCGACACCACCGATGAGAGAATAATATTTTATGATAAAAGAATGTTTTCTTCGCACCGTACAAAATAAGAACTAATAATCACTGTGGAGGAGTGATTTTTGTGCTACAGGCTACAAAGCCTGAATTTGTGCTGACAAATTCCTGCTCCACAACAATTATTTACTCTTATTTCAAAACACTATTATTATTCTAGTGGAAGCTAAATGTGAACCTATCAATCCTTGTTTAAATGGTGGAAACTGTCGTGAATATAATGATCATTACCATTGTGAATGTCCAAATGGATTCACTGGACAGAATTGCGAAGGTTTGTTCCATTTATTTTCCACGTACTATCTGCATAACTATTACTTTTTAGGCATCCTAGTCCTAAACGTACAACCTTGTTAATAATGTATTTTGTTCTGTGACCAAAATGGAAATATATTTGACAAACATGTTTTGTTTATATCGTTTGTTTGCATGAACAATTAATGTCATGCAGTAAAACCTCTCTATAGGGACACTTCTTTCAGAAACGGATTGATTTAGGTCAAAATGTCTTAGAAAACCTCCTGATAGGGGACTTAAAAGAAGAAACACGTCCTTATAGCGGACACTCTTTCAAGGTCATGAGCTATATAGAAGGGTTTTACTGTATCAATTGTGCGTCCTTCACATGACTCCTAAAGGATTTTAGGCAAAGTTCGCACGAATTCTAAATGAAATCATTGCATTGGTTGAAAGCGACGTCACCTGTTAGATGACTTACCTTTCCACCATTGTACTGGTTTCATTTAGAATTCGCCTAGTAGAAATCGGGAACATCCAATTCTTAGTAATTGAATATTCCATAAATCTGATTTTTTTGTTCAAACAAATACCAATGAAATTTGAAGAAGTCGATCGAGCTAACAGGTTTTTGTTTAAACCAGTGTGCAAAATCTTGTACAAATTCAATAATAAGGACGCTTCAACCTTGTTCTAGTGTCTTTATTGCGAATTTTGAACAAGTTCTTGCTCACTTGAAAATAAGCGAGATTCATATTGATAATCTTGCGCGTATGCGTAGATCGAGCTAAACAAGAAATATGTACTTTCAAGCCTGAATATAATTGAATTTATTTCCGATTCCCAGCGCTACTACATGAATAATTATGTTTTGGAAAATTATTTGTTGTTTGTGTTTTATCTTTGCGAAAAAGAAAATAAATAAGGTTATTTTCGGTTGATGAAGGAATTATAAAATAACTGCCGGACATCACCTGTGGAGGAGTGTTTTTTTCTATACTTAAAAACACTCATCCACAGGTGATGTTCGGCAGTTATATTCAGGCTTGACTGGCTGTTCAATAAACATTCTTTTAAAGCATTAAAATTAATTCAGAATTCGCGCGAACAAATGTGTTTACGCTCCACACCAGAGACTTTCGCCGCCTATTTATCAGTGGTTGAGATAACAGCAGTTAACCACTGTGGAGGAGTGATTTTTGAGCTACAAAGCCTGAAGCTACAATCATGGAAAATAATAAGTCATAAGTCTACTCGATAAATCTCCAGGGTGGTCGTTTTCCGCATTTTTGGTTGTGGCGTGTATTGTACTTTGAAATTTGTAAAATGTCTGAAATTTTATTTCCGAAGTTGTATATGCTCAAATACTTCTCCTCGTCCGTGATAATTTATTCTTGTATCGAGCACGCATTTATTTTATCCATTATTTTTAGGTTTTAATGCTCCAACAAAACCCCCTCCTACCATACCGCTCAAACACGAGGGTCCACAAGCTATACCAGCACCTGATAATATTCCAACAAGTGAATTGCACGAGATATTCATGGAAAAATACTTAGATTCGAATGGTAAACAAATAACTACACATGAAACATTCAGACCAAGTACTGAAGGGAATAGCAACCCAGGTGTGGCAATGGTTCCACATCCCGTCACAGTACCTAATATTCATTTGGAATCCCATAATCCATTTAGTGAACCAACTTTTCATGGTACAATTGGTAGTATTTCCCATAGTCCTTTTGGTCCACCTTCCCATGGTGGTGGTGGTGAAATTTCGAATGACGGTTTTGTGGGAGCTCCAACGCATGCGTACGATGATAAGTTTATTATACACAGTGCTAACGAGAAAAACAAAAAGAAAGATGATGATGATGATGATAAGAAATTAAACGCATCTTCAATAACAGGTAATGATGACCGGTACCAAACACATTTAGTTGAAGTTGGAAAGAACACTGAGAATCATTTAGGTGTTCATGTTGGCAAAGCAATACCAGAAACAGGAGAATCTATATCACCAAATCCTCGTCCAGATGATGCAAATAGTGAAAAAATAGCAACAATGCAAACAGATGATAAACTTAAAGTTGACAGTGCAAAGGAAGAACATTTAGATAAAGTGAAAGAGGAATCCATACAAGAAGTACATGTAGATTCTCCGCAATCTAATTTTGATAATTTACATCTAAGCGAAGCTCACGGTGTGGATAATTCTCAGACACTTATTGTAAATAATGCCAATGCTCGTTCAGACTTCCCTGAAAAAATTGAAAGGGGTGTTGAAAGAAGTTTAGTTACGTCTACACCACAAAAAATAAATTCCACATATAAAAACAATGATACATTAGAGATAAATAAACAAGTAAATGCACCTATAAATGTAAATAAAAGTTATACATCAAAAACACGTATAAATAAAGTACAAGACGATATACATAATATGCAACACATGGAACAACTAAAAGTTTCAAAACAAACAAAAGACGAACATGAAAAAGCAAAACAGGTTATGTCTAATATAAAACAACAAATGCAAAACCAAATAACACAAGTACATCAAAATTCTCCACCTGTCAGTAGCTTCGCAAAACAAAAAGATGCTTACTCAGCATGGAGACGCAAAGCATTAATAAATTTCCATAAACGAAATCCACATAAACCATTACCAAAAAACACATTATCTTTATCAAAGAACTCTTTATGTCCAGCGTTTTGTAGATTATTTTGTGATCCATGGTGTGTAAAGATAGGTTGTTGCAAGACAACACCACATCAAATTGAAATGTTCGAAAAAATTGAAAAAGAACAACAATCGAAAGTAACAGCGAGTAATCAAGGTAAGTTTTTTCTTTGCGGGGTGTATATCATAGTTAAACGACATAGATGATATGTAACATCAGATTGCTACTTCAAAGAAAGACTACACTAAACCAGGGATATTCAAAAGTGAATATCAAAAAATAATTTCGCTCCAAAACCAATATGTTTGGTAGGGATAAATCAACTAAAATTGATAAAATTCAACAAAAATGAATATGTGCAGAGGTGTGTTAGGTTAACGAACTTACAATCAATGGATTCGTACCAAATAAACCAATTCATTGCAAGATCATTGACTCAGTACTCTCCATTGTATATTTTATTTTTGAGATGGTTCCTTATTTCGCAAGCTAGATATTTATTACGTGTGATCAACGATATTTTACAAGCTATAATATCACTTGCAGGATTACATCTGATCACCAGTTTTTGCTCGCTAGAATCAGGTCAATTTGTAAGCAAGGGTTGGTGTCACATTACCAAACATAAAATTGTGGATCTGTAAACCATAAAATGTTTGTTTGTTTGTTGTTTTGTTTCTACCTATTACATAATATTATATGCATTAACTTAGGTATTCCTTCTTCTGCCTGCGGAAAGTGCAATGAAAATGCTGACTGCGTTGGTAAAAAATGTCGATGTAAAACTGGATTCCATGGTGATGGTTCCACTTGCACAAGTAAGTTATGCAGGAAACAACTTGTTGTTTCCTGACATGTCAAAGTCTGTAAAACTAGAGGGAGCAGTTTCTTTGTAGTCGAGTAAATGTCTGCGTTGGGAATCATACGTAAATTAAGGTTTCAGTAGTATATTTTTGGTATAAAACTAACATGAAAGCTTACCGAATACGGTCCCGTATAACTCCGTATTCGGACTGTGTATTGCCATATATGGTAATACACAGTCCGAGTACAAAGTTATACGGGACCGTATTCAGTGGACTTTAACGCTGTATCATTCGCGGTGTGAAATATGAAGGGTGTATTGCCATTAACGCTGTGATCAGTGTCACGTCTGTTCAGTATAGGTAAAGAATGGTACGCAGAAAAAGTATACATATATAACCGTAGGACATCACCTGTGAAGGAGGGTTTTTTAGTATAGTTTTCAGCTTTGAAGCAAAAAACTATACTAAAAAAAAACGCTCATCCGCAGACCATGTCCGGTAGTTATATTCAGGTAGAATCAACGAATTACAAGCTCATTGTCTGCATATACTTTTCCTGGTAACATTTATATCACTAGCCTGTACCACAAACTCATCGTCTGGCGAGTATACGCTGCGAACCACACAGCCCTTTTTTGACGCCGAGAGGGTCGGCGAAGCAGGCTATTATATTACCAGCCCACTTCATTTTTCTTCTAGTTGACAATTGTCTATTATGTCATTTGGATGCTGATTGTCATGGTAACAGATGTGTCTGCAAGAAAGATTTTTTTGGAGATGGATATGAATGCAAAGAAAACAGTAAGTAACAGTAAGGATATTTCAAGGTTAATCCGACGTCGTTTATCTGCTGAGGTGTTCCAAATGTCGTTCTTTTACAATTTAAAATGTTAATATTTGTTGACGAAATGTTCATCTGTAGGATGCGAAAGGAATTTTAGGATCAAAATATGTTTCATTTTTGGAATTGACAATACAGTACGCTCAAAGTATTGCTCTTCATGATTTCTAATACTTACGCCCTACTTACGCCCTTCCAAATGGAATGTCGCTTAAAATCATCTTCCGCAGGATTTCTAAAAACATGACGTTTACTATTTTATCTTCTAGGATTTCAAAAATCATTATGCTCAAAATGTCACAAATCTGCTGATTGTATTGGTGGAGATTGTTTATGTGCACGTGGTTACTATGGTAACGGAAGAAATTGTTGGCCAATGCCGATATTAAAATAATCCTGCCAAGCATTCTGCTGCCCAGTGAGCAAAAAACATTTTCGATGTCAGCAATAAATACGCTAGAACAATGCTGAAGATGTCGATCTAGCGTTATTTACTGGAGATTCTGAAAGAATCTTTGCACAACCCGTTTAACATTAAACGACGTTTGATCGCAGACATATTTTTTAGTTTAGATCTAGCTTAGTATATAACCATGGTGCTATCTAAAATACTTAGCACCTTGTAGATCTAACGACCTTTTATAGTGACAAAAATAAACTGTGAAAGTATTGGAAATTAAGGTTCAATAAATGAGATACATAAAAAATAGTTTGACTCGATAACTACCAACCTATTTTTATAGATACAGCGTGAAAGACTACTCAGCATGGACGTGTGTATGTAGCTCAGGACTGTGCATTGCCAAATATGGTAGTGTTTGAGATAAGATCAAGTAATCACTGTGGAGGAGGGCTATTTAAAATCCATTCCTCCGCAGTAATTATTTGTTCTTATTTCTAACACTGCTACACGGTGACTATATGACTTTACCAGGGTGCGCTATAATTCCCGGGTGCGTTGTTACGACGTCGTGTGCTGTCAGTGCATATAATGCTTGCAACAAGAGCAAATAATCACTGCGGAGAGAAGTTTTAGCATAGAATCTATACTCAAAAATCACTCCTCCACAGCTTCGATTATTTGTTTTAAGCACAACGTATGTTGAATTCATATTTATAACAACAAACGTTGTACGAGACCATTTTATTCGTATTTATAACAACAAACGTTTTACAAGACCATTTTATTCGTATTTATAACAAATCATTCAATAACCATGTGGACAAAAACTTGTTCAAAATCCGCAGTAAAGACAATAGAATAACGTCGTTCGTCGTTGTTCTAGCACCGTTACTGCTGACTTTGAACAAGTTGTTGCTCACTGGACACTGTATAAATAGGCAAAAATAATGGATATCACAATTAGTACTTGATAACGAGTTGGTTTTCAATTATTCACATATCAAATATCAGGATTTTTACATTTTCAAATATACTCTCTTCGTACAACCTCGTTCGCAGGGCTTCTTCTCTCTCGACGTTTAACGCTCATAGCGTTAAACGTTGAGAGAGAAGAAGCCCAGGGAACGAGGTTGCTCTTCGTAATTTGAAAAGGCAAATAGACCTGGGAGCAAAGTCGTATATTCATGTACAGAAGAACAGAAGAAGACTGAAAATCCATCTTTCAGTAAGACTACTAAATACGGACCCGTACAGCTCCGGACTGTGTATTCCTTTATATGTCAGCCGTGTACGAAGGTGTGCGGGAGTCCGTATACGGTAGTTTCTTACACTGTGTTTTCCATGGAAACAAGATGCTTAGTAATGACAGTGAGGGCATATTCTCCTAATTGGAATAGGAAGTTTCATTTATGTACGACATAACAATCGCGGATGCGTAGCTCATTTGGCAAGATCTGCGTATTTTTCTCCTACACGGGGTTTTTTATTTGGTACATCGAGCAATGGATTCCGTTTTTGTTGTCTCGCTTACTATGATGTTTTCTCAATTTACAGAAAAAAAGCTTAAAAGAACAAATACAACGCTCCTCATGCCTTACCGCAGAAGGACCTACAATTAGGGCATTGCACATAGACAAAATCGGGAAATCGGAACTGCGTAAATGCCGTACCGGAAGTTCTGGTTCGCACCTCGCCTGTCATTCCGCCGCGCTTCACGCTCTTCCCCGTAGCCTTTCATTTTCAGAGCGTCTGAAAGGCTACATTGTACATAGAATTGAATGAAAAGAATAAAATAATATAAAGCAAAAATAATATAAAATAAGGACAATAAGTAAAAATAAACGAAATATCAAGGGGTGCACTATTTTTTGACATAAGGGTATATCAAATCTTCCTGATTCTTTCATGGTACATCTTAGTATTGAGGCATTGAACTATGTGTCATAGTCTGTTTTACCATAAGGCATTAAACTCTGTGTCATAGTCCATTTTACTATATAAAAAGCAGGTCAAATAATTTTTCGTCTTGAAGATTTGAAATGGATCCTTTCATTTCAACAATGTTGTCAAAGAGTTCCTTACAAATACGTAAATACGAAAGACAACGCAAGAGATAATGTATAATCTTACAACCACGCGAATTTTAATCCCACGTCGATAGTAAGATTTTCTTACACGTTGGTGCTGAACTCAATAATGCAAAATTCAGATTCAAATTCGCTGATTCCTGTTGAATTACCTGTTGATCTTGATGTGGCCAGTAAAGATAGTATTCCTGCCCAAAGAGAAATTAAAATCAATACTGCGGATTCGTAAGTAACGACGTACTTCGACAAAATGTTTAAACGTCTAAAAAGAGGGTTGGAACGCCAACTTAGATTCCATCCCAGCACCTAAAACGAATAAGAAAAAATATCTGCTTAAGGTGGACCTAAATAGCCGGAAAAAATTCCTCAATTTAAGAATGTCCCTTAAAAAGGTTCCCGCAACAATTGAATATTGAACTTTTTAAGTATTTTGAATGTTAGAAGTATTTAATTCAAAAGTTAAGAAAAACTTTTTTAATTGGTTTTACTATTTGAGGGTGCAGAAAACACGCCCAAAAGTTAAAAGTCTATAGCAACCGTTTAAGACTTGAAACTTGGTATGGCTATTAATGATATATGTGTGCAATAAATGTACAGTTTTTTAACTAAGCAACTGTTGCCATGGTAATTAATGATATATGTGTGCAATAAATGTACAGTTTTTCAACTAAGCAACTGTTACCGTGGTGATTAGCTAGCAAAAACATAAGATTGGGAGAGTGGGGTATTTGGTAGGGGAAGGACCATGGACTATTAGACTTTGTGTTTTTATCGTAATTTACGTCCATGATTGTCTGAATCTTGTAGAGAATTTCCACATAGCAAAGTAGAGTCACACGCTACAGCTCATCAGTGCTGGTAAACATAAACTAACTTTTAACATTTCTTTTGGCTAGCTTATACTCTATTTCTTGTGAAGGAAGGGCGTCAAACCAGTTTGTAATTACAACAAAAATGTGTGTTATACACTGTGTATACACTGTGTATACATAAAGTTAACACGCGCTATAATTCTTGTTTTGTACAAACATATACCATACATCTACGAATAAGCACCTGTCTTGAATAAGCACCTACAAAACATTCACAGTTAAAGAAGCGGCTAGAAATTTATTCGATATACTGTATATACAATGTAAAAATAACTTGTGGTAACTCGTCTATTTTCAGCTAAAATATGCAAAAACACAACGGCAACTCGTTTGGTAACTCGATCGTAACTCGTCGGTAACTCGTTTATTTTTTTGAAATAAGAGTATCTAATCACTACAGGAGGGATTTGTAGATAAGTCATAAATGTTATCTGTGCATAATGCTCCTCGCGTCTTTGCAGAAGAAACAGAATGCAGTGAGAGCATTGTGTATAGATAACTATTCTGTTTTTAGGCATACATTACTTTTTTTAGCTATTCTGTTTCTACGTATCAACAGAGCATTTGTTTGTTTACATTTCATTTAAAAATTCCCTCCTTATCTTTTTGATATACCTTGAAAACACCATATGTGGTTTTGGTAGATAGTTTCTAATAAATTCAGTATTGGTCATCACTGGAAACCAAAAATTGGTGTTTTAAATCTATATCCAACAAAAATTCCAACAAATTCCGACAAATATCTCAAGATCCACTTTTCCCCCACCTTCAATGTTGATTTACTGTACTGTACACAGCAAATATGGAGACCAACATTGTGATTGAGGGACGGGGTATTTGGGAGAGGAATGGCCATGTGTTTTTATTGTAATTTACGTCCACGATTGTAGCGGAATGGATCGAATAAGTCATACAACTCGTCAACGATGGCTCTCTCAATCAATCCATCCGTTAAAACGTTAAACGTTATGAAGACTGTCTTGAACAAAAAAAAAAGTTGATTCGTATAACAGATCAATCACCTGCAGGATGGGCTACTATGGATGAATAAAATAATAAAATTTAACTATAAAATTCACAACCCACCTTTACAATTATAAAAAAACAGTAAAGTCCTGACATGAATTAATTCCCATCTGGGAGGCCTTGCTATGAAGCCAACAGATTTCAACTTAGTACCTACATACGCAGTAGATAGTCAAAACCACCCGACATCTTACTATCATGTGGTGAACGAGAGTATTGGAGAACAAACTGCCAAATGCAAATAGAAAAGAAGGGCCCAAAAATTAAAGATAAGTATTACAATATTAATTAAGTCGCCATTAACAATCCAGCTAGCTATAATACCGGTTTCAAACAACACTATTAAGGGAAATTTGAAACGAAACTTTGTTTATTGGGAATAAACAGGAAGAAATTGGTCTATATTAGATATTATTGGAAGTGGTTTTAAGATCCCATTTTTGAAAGCTGAATTTAAGGATAGCAAATCAGCACTTATTGACCACGCTTTAAATGCAGCGAACTCGGCCCATTAGGCGCCATCGACTGGGGCAAGTTTGAGCAATGCTTTCACGTATCTCTAGCGGTGAGTTAATTTCGTTGACAGTCGAAGGGAAGGAAGAACCACTAACTGATGTGGATTCTCTAAGGACATTAAACTTCCAATTACTTACTTACTTACTTACTAACTGGCCTGTGAACTAAGCTTTTGAAATAAGAACTCGTCTGTGGATCAGACTACAGAACTGGACATTAATTTTGTCATTACACTAGACATATTAACAACGGTTTTAGGTGCTAACTTCACGTGACTTTTTAATATCAACTTTTGTTGATTTTTAAAAAAGAAAAATCGGCTCTTGGCAAATTTGCAACTCCCCAACTCCCATACCCGCAACTCTCCAACTCTCCAACTCTAACTATTCTCACACTCTTTTAAAAATACAATTTACAGTGAAGAGTACATAATGAACGATCTTACAATGGATTGGTTTATTTTTACCAAAGAAGCCAATCAATAAGAATCTCGTCCCAATGGGCAGAAACTTGTTCAAAGTCGGCAGTACGCTAGAACAACGTAATTTTACGTTGTTCTAGCCTCTTTACTGCGGACTTTGAACATTTTTGTGTCTAATGGGACTGGTGAATGTTACAAGAGAGTTAAAACTAATTTAAGAATGTTCTTTTTGACGGCTTGGAACACGGCGTTGGATCAACTCGCCTGTGGCGAGTAGCCAGGTCTATAATAAAAATTAATGTTTTTGTGTCGGTTAAAGACTGCACTGTGAACTGAGATCTCACAGGAGGGAGACGCACGACGTCAATTCAACGTCCGTCAAACCGTCGCGACGTCGTTTGACTTGTACGCACTTGGATAAGCATTAAATTTGAGTACAACACAATTGTTTCGCAATGGACAAAAAGTATTTAAAGTTTGCAGTAAAGACGCTAGAACAACGTCTTTGTTTCAGCGTCTTTACTGTGGACTATGAAGATGTTTCTGTCCACTGGTTTATGTAGGAGTTTCATATTTCGTAAGAAATTCATGATTGTTCATATTGTGTAGGAGTTTCATAATTATCCTATATAATTGGCAAGGAATAATTCATAACCATATATTAATTATAAAAATCTCCTCCACGACACAACGTATTTGCAATTATAACTACATTGAAACATCAGAAAGAGCACAAAGGAGGATACATTGTGTGTGTTATAAAAGTTATCCCAGTACTTTGAGGAGCATCGTGATAATCACCGTCCATTAAAATCTCAACATCGAAAAGACAAAGGTTTAAATGTTGCATAACAAATTCAGAAAAAGTCACAATATTTTAAGAATAGTGAAACAAGACGATTTAGGAGGCAATATGCATCAGCTCTGCCCTTTCCCCACCAGCACAAACACTACAGTAAAGATAGGGCAAATGCATGGCGAGCTTATCGATTTCAAATTTGAATTAGATTTAGAATAAGTCTACGTTCTTATCGTGAAAATCATGTCATATTTCCTTGGGATGGTGATATGTTCTCAGAACGAAAATATGTTTTCTAGAGCTACTTTTTTCTCCAAATTGTCCCCGGCGTTTCTTGTCTCTTGAATTCTCGACATACAAATTCCAAGAGACAACAAAGTAAAGTAAAGACGACAGATCAACGTCTGCTAATGGGTTCATGTTGTTGTGGTTTAAGTAATTAAATCGACCACCGATTACTGACAGATAATTAATTAAAAAACTGACCAGAATTCATTTAACTTAGTGAGGTTTGAATTCACACCACACTCCGATCCTGCTGTCTGCCGAACCAATGTATTCCGAATGCAGAATGCAAAATCAATTTAGTCCGATTACCGCGTATATAATTGCATTTTCAACCCGCGCCCCAGTGGGCAACTTTTTCAAAGTTCGCAGTAAAGACACTAGAAAGTGTCTTCATTGCTGACTTTGAACAAGTTTTTTCCGACTGGGGTAATCGATATCGTCGTCCAAGTCTTAAAAACAGTTTTGCTTAGCTAGTCCTGTTTTTATTCGCTTCTATGTTATAAACGAATGACATTGGAAAACGAGTTACATGTGGTTTTTTGTGCAATTCTTCTTCTTCATTTTTCTGTATGGAATCGTGAATGATTGTTGTTTACTAACGACTGAAAGATATAAACATATAAAAATATGAAAGATATAAACAAGTGGTCAAAGACTTGTTCAAAGTCCGCAGTAAAGACACTGGAACATCCTTCTTAGCCTCGGTACGTAGTAACATGATTATTTATCTAATATATTAAACCGGCAGATTATATGCTTTTCTTAAGTATTATTTATCAACCTTGATCGTCCATGTACTAAGTAACCAATCAAAGTATATATTCACCAACCTCGTCACTAGTTTTCAACCTCAGCACTAAGTTATCATCCTCGGTACTTATTTACCAACCCAGGTACTAAGTAATTAATCTGTAATTAAAAAATTCCAAACATAGCCCTAAATGAGCTTCCATACAAATAGCTATTAGATTTATAGATTTTCTACTATAGTTTCTTATAATTAAATTTAAAGCTCGTAAATAATGATAAAGCTAATGACACAGTTGAGTTCGATATGAAGATATGAGAAACGACTAGAAGGAAATGTAACTATTTAGAGAGGTTTTACATAGATAATTCATGCGGTAAGTACAATTTTGTCACTTCTTATCTTCTTGTCAGGAAACTAAACCCTGGTACCTAAAATATTATCCAGAAAAGTTTGGAGGAAGAAGGAATCCAACGGATTTTGGGCTTGATGATGTTATTTCTCGTCTAGAGTTATTAGATTCATTTTTTCCTTCACTTTTTGTAGCATTATTTATGACGAGTCCTAGTTGTGGACAAAAACCTGTTCTAAGTCCGCAGTTAAGACGCTAGAATGACGTTGACGTCAAACCAACGTCAAAACAACATTACTACGTTGTATTAACCGTCATGCAGGACTCTGTTAAGAATACAGATACCGTATTTCCTGGAATAAGCGCCCTTCCTTAGCTGTAACTGCCTCCCTCGAATAAGCGCCCACATTTAGATAGATGTTCTGTAATTTATTAAGTTTGGTTTTTTATATTGGCCGCCTCTCTTTGACAGCAACTTGTTCTACTAGTAGAAACAGGTTACAACGAAGAAAATATATTTGTCGGCGACACTGATTTATCTGAAATAGAGGAGGCAACACGCAGCACAGCCCTTTCATTTTCTTGATGATGACCATAAGGAACTTCATATTTGAGTTTGTAAATAAAACAATTCGTAGTTTATGTCTTAACTCTATAAATACTGGGCCTTTTGGGGGCTCCTCCATACTGGAAGAGGGGTCATAGGAACCCGCTCCATAATTTTTTTGATGATGTCATTAATAATGATGGCGCCATTAAGGCAAAACAGGTGGTATAAAATAACACTTTTAAAATGAGAACATTTTTGGTCACCAAAATTTGTTACAACGTTTTCCAGCCTGTCAAAAATTTGGTTGCTAAGGGAAAATAGTTAGCAAAAAAACGTTTTTCCACAATGGTCCTAGATAAATTATAGGAAAAGTCCCAATATTTCTAGTTGTACAAGCAAGTACTTCAGAAGTTATTAAAAAAAGTTTAATAAGGTTATTTGAAACCCTCCCCAGTAGGAATAAGGATAAAAAGATTAAAAATAAAATCTGGTTATTACCGGAACTTATTACCGGAATAAGCGATTCCCTCGAACAAGCACCCTCTATTTTGGGTTAATATTGGAATAGGCGACCCCCGGTTATTCAAGGAAATACAGTAAGATTAAAAAAGAAAGAGTGAAAAGCAACACATTTGAGAGAGTTTGTCTTTCCTATTTTATATAATCCACTGAGCAAAAACTTATTCTAAGTAAAGACGCTACAGGAACGTTATTGACGTTATTCTAGCGTCTTTCACTGTTGGATTTAAATAAGTATATATCCCTGTCATTAATATCCGCCTGAAGTAGTGGGTCTATAACAATAAAAACAAATCAATTTATAAACTGGTAACTTTTACCCAAGTATTTATTCATTGGCGAGCATCTTTCATTAGAAAAGTACTCATGCAAACATTTTACCCATCGCTGCATTATTATAGTAATCACTTTGATCTTTTGAACATCATAGCTAAGCTAGATCACTAGTCTGTTATGATAAAACATTATATAATTCTTTAGATTTATATGGACAAGATGTGCCAGAATTGACATATTTGCTTTCTGTAAATATACACTGAGAAATAAAGTGGGAAATTGATGGTACGTCATTGGTGGTCGTTGTGAAATTCATGATACGTCATTGGTGGTCGTTGTGAAATTCATGATACGTCATTGGTGGTAGTTACTTACAACAGGTAAATTATTCTCATTTTTTAAAGGTTAAACAGGTAATAGATTGTTTCGCGTAAGCCGCCATCTAAAAAAACCCATTCGATTGGTCGGTCGGTCGGTAGGCTACGTGCCAGCAATGAACATAGCCTAAGGCCCAGTTCTAACCAACCGCTTACTGGTAGTGGTTTATACTGGTGCTCAGACTACATATAACAAATCTCATGTATGCACGTAATTACAATCCAATATTTAAGAGTTTTGTTCACACAACCAATATGATTAAACATTGTCGCTGCATAGATATCTCTTCTGTTCTATGTCAATGTAGTGATGTAGTGACCACCATTTGTTTGGCTTGAAAAGATCGATAGTTCGAATCAAATCGACTTCAACAAACATTTAGCAACAGTCACATTGTTGTTGTAATGAATAGGATAATAAAAACATTCGGATTACCTTGCGACAATTATCTTGCTTTGCGCACGTGATTTCTATTTTAATAGGTCCATATTGTTCCTATTATCTACATTTAATATCTTGTATTTTAATTAATTTAATCATTTTTTAGGCTGTTTAAAACTAGGGGAC
Source organism: Neoturris breviconis (assembly GCA_032360805.1). Classification (NCBI taxonomy): domain Eukaryota; kingdom Metazoa; phylum Cnidaria; class Hydrozoa; order Anthoathecata; family Pandeidae; genus Neoturris; species Neoturris breviconis. The sequence goes on along the minus strand of JAULBZ010001226.1, from coordinate 1,904 downwards.
GGGGACGGATTACACTCCTCCCCCCTATAACTTCTGAATGACTGATATGCTTGAGATGAAATAGTCTATTATAAAAAGAACAAAATGGTACCAAATATCTTTTGCTGAAGACAGCATTATTCTGATGACGTCATCACAATTAATTTTAAATTTTATTTACAAATTATACTTTCTTAAAAATTTGATTAAAAGTGTTCTACGAGATACTAATGAGGTATTACGAGACAATTATGGTACCAAAAATGGTGTTAGAAAAAATGTATGAACGGAAAGATCTTTATACGCATGCGCAAAGTACCTCTAAGTGATATTTTTAGATCCAAGAAAATATAGATAGATAGATATAACAAACGTCAAGTATGACTTTGAATAATATTGAATGTGGATGTGTTTCTTTTCTTTTTAAACGGGAATCTGCGAAAATGTCCTTTAAAAACTTCTGGAAATGATTTCTTCTTTGTAAGTAGAACTGAATACCCCCTCTTACCAATTGAGAAACGTTGTGGATCAAATAAACTTTAAGTGTGGCCTTTGATAACCGGAAACTACAATTATCTCTATTAAATTATTCTGTAAATAATTTTTTCTCCAAATTTCGATTCTGTGAATGACAAATTGTTAACAGTTCTTCAATATGTAATTCTTTGGAAAATAACTTAATTCTGAGGTCTATAAATAATCTTTGAAGGTCCAAACTTGATTCTTTTATGTAATTTCTTCTTTTATTATTTTTCATTGAGATTCTGAACTTCTGCTTCGAATGTTAAATAATTCTATGAATATGTGTTGGTGATAGTTAACTAGAAGCCCTTGTGGCTTGAAAAATCACACCTCACATGTAAAACCGCGTTTGTTGACACACTGTGGTAATTGGGCAGATTTTGGCTGCCATCTTGAAAAATCGGATACTACTCCGAAAAATATCTAGAGAGAGTAAACGAAGGGAGTAGTTTGACTCGATAAGTGCAAGTCTAGTGACATTGCTGCATCAGCACGCATTTTTTAAGTCAAGCTCTACGTCATGGGAATAAATCTTTGCAATTAAAGACTTCAAATACATATGACTAATTTCGCGTAAACTATTTTGTCAGTAGGAGTGTAATTTGCGGATTATAATTTCGCGATTGATAGTGGGAAAGGACAGATTTGTGCGTTTTTTCTTGCTTTTAAATCTTACGATAAACCATAGGAAACAGTGAAATCTGGAATATATGAAAACTGCAGGATTTATTTTGATTGACTCTTTTTCTGCAAATTTTGCGAAATTTATTTTCATGATTTATGGCAAAATCGCGACCAAGTCTCATAGCAAATTAAACTGTAAAAAGATTTTCTCCGATTTTGTTGAAAATTTAAATTATTTTCTAAGCCTTCACTTCTCCTTATTATTTGCGTATGATATTTGGGTGAATGTGACCAAAACCTCATAAAAGTCTCCACTTTTTTCATCAATACTTGGTCCCGAGTTTACAAAATCGAAAAAACAATTGTCAGCGGTCTTGTAACATTGCCTATAGAATGGTATAACCTTGTCAGTCCATTGGGCCGAAAAAACAATTTGGACCCTTTTTGCCCAAAACTCAGGACTGAGTGGACGTAATCAAAACATTTTGGCAAGTCCCTGTAAAATATCACCTCGGATACTGGTACCAAATTTCAAACTGGGAGCACTACAGGAAAATGGTCTAATAAAAAAAGCTGACCGTCGCCACAGAGCGATAGTAATAGCCCATCCAAACTTTGTTTGGTAGGCTAAATATCAAGCAAGAAGTTTCCCAACATACAAAATAGATGCCATGGTCTTATATAGAAAATTAGCATGCCAGATATAACTAGACGCATCCTATGCGTGAACAATCTCGCCGGTATTGCGTTCCTTAGCACATCAGTTGCAATCGGGTTAG
>JAULBZ010001225.1:0-23462 GCA_032360805.1 Neoturris breviconis | reverse complement strand
TTTGCCGTCGTAGATTGATAGACCTACGGCAATTACGACGGCATTGCTGAATGCCGTCGTGGATTCAGAGGGCTGTTTCACCTTTTCATAATATACTTTTACAATTCAATTATTTCCATCTTCTCGTTCATATTCAGTATTCAGTTCTTCCACCGATTTTTTGATCAAATTTAATTTTGCGGATGTGCAAATTTATGATTTTTTGCGCAGGTTTAATTTTGCGGCCCTTCAATATTAATCTGCGCAAAAATTAATCCACCTAGTAAGGTATACATAATATGTAAATGTAAAAAGTTTGAGAAAGTTTTGTAACAGTGTGTCAGTAAATAAATTGTATTGTTGCCATAATTTATTTTTGCTGTCTCTGTGCTTATGACTAAGATTTGTGTTATATTTTTAATTTAGGGAGGCTATCAGCCACCATATGGTGGTCAGCCACCTTATGGTGCCCCACAACAACCCGGAGCATACCCAGCATACGGCCCTCCAGGTGGAGTAGTAAGTGTGCTTTCATTCCATTATAACCCCGACCTCCTCTTTACAAAAATCCGCTACAGTCTACTTTCTCTTTCTCACTCTATTAGAATGACACCCTTAACACTAACTATATATATACTTATTATGTTTTATATGTTCTTTCGTAGTATGTGAATATTATATATATTGAGAACATTGACCCTGACAAATAACATTGGATTTATTATTTTTAGGATCCACTCTTTGGATACTTTGCTGCAGTTGCTGGAGCAGTAAGTATTTAGTTGTTGCTATTATTGGATAAATCCAAAAACATGGGCAGATATAAATGCTGTGAAGGATGTCAATTCACAAGGTCAAAATAATAGTATTCAAAAAACTATGCCATAATATGTTCTTCACTTCACTATATTGTCAATAATAGCTATGTGCCAATCAATGTGCAAAAGTCATCTTTTAGCAGATAGTTCCTCGTTCAATTGTGTCACACAAAATGCCTTATGCATGATATAATGTACTAGCCTGAATATAAAACTGTATAGTATAAATGTATAAATACATTTCGTGATGCTGTAGCACCTGAGCTGTGTGAAATGAAAGTAAAAATTAGTCTTAGATGGCGATTCAACAATGCTGCTCCAATTATTGTACTATGTGTCCACTTTGTTCTCACTTTGTAAATCGGATCTGAAAAATCCTAGAAATGAGCAAAATTAATGAGCTTGTAAATATTTCAAAAATTTCTTACAGTTCTTCCACAGGTGATCTCAGCTTATAACGCGAAATCTCAGCCAAATAGGTAAATCTGTTCTATTTTTATCAACCAAAACTCTTAAGAAAGAATAGAAATTGGCAAGGAAATTTTTCCAAAAATATTTTGTAACATTTTGTTCTCCATATGGTTTCGGCTAAAAAAAAAAAAAATAAGCAAGAATTATAGGCAAGGCAATTTTTTCAAATGATAATCATTTTCTGCTCCAGGCAATTTTTATTTAGAATGCCAAAATTTAGTGGAAAGTATAAAGCCACTCTGTTTTTATTGGTTAAAAACCTTTAAATTAGCTAATAAAGTATGAGCGAGGCTAATAAATGAGGCAAATCTTAAGTATATATCATTATATCATTTCGTACTTCAGGTGGTTTTGGTTTAGAATACCAAATTTCTGTAGAAGCACGTTTTCTTTCCTTTTTTTCTTCTTTTTTTTTAAATCATTCCCTCCCCTCAAGGCCGAGGCAACTACTAGGAGAGGGAGTACTTTTTTATCGACGGGTGACTCAACCTCAACCTACCCTATTGACCCTGAAACATGACCAGAACCACTATACAGTTAAACAGGTAGGTAAGCATGGTATTGAACCGGAAAGCGCCACCGCTAACCACTGGGGCACTCCTCAAAATGGTCTAGGCAAATTTATCAAATATTTTTGTATAATTTGGTTTCTGAGTGATTTCGGTTTCGAATACCGAATTTCAATCAGAAACATATAACAGGCCAAAAACCCTTAAAAAAGATTAGCAGATTTCTGGTCTGCAAAATGTACAAGGGGTACGCGAGGCGCACAGACACATAAGACATGCAGGACACAGGGGCTCGCAATTTTAGCAGACTCAAAATAAATCCACAAATTAATTCGATGAAACCGGTATTTGCAAAAATTGATCACATGTATTTAATAAAAAGGCATACATGGGTAAAACTGGCATCGATTATTATTTATGTTATATACACTTCCAGGATCAACAGATTGATGCAATGGAACTACAAAGATGTTTAACACAATCAGGAATTGGTGGAACATATCAACCATTTTCTCTTGAAACGTGTCGTATTATGATTTGTATGTTGGATAGGGACTATTCTGGTAAAATGGGTTTTACCGAATTCAAAGAATTATGGGGTGCTCTAAATCAATGGAAGGTAGGAAAGAATATACATATGTACAAATTCACTGGAATTATTACTTTAAAGGTGCTAAATTTTGTGGTACTAAATTTCAAGGATTTCACAGTTTTTGAGCCATCCACAAAATTTAATATGCCCATGAAATTAAATGAAATTACCTGTACTGGTCAGGCAAGGACAAGTAATTTTAATACATGGAATAAAGTAACAAATAAAATACTGAGGATTAGCAAGTCCAATCTAAGATTATGTCCAGGCCAAGATTACTTTGTAGAGCCCAGTAGCGGTGGTTCTAATATCTCTTTGTATTCTCTAAATTCGTAGTCACTAAAACAGTGAACCACCAGTCTCGCCCGGAACCAGCAGTGAACTAGCAGTGAACTGGCAGTCTCGCGCAGGAACCAGCAGTGAACCAGCAGTAAATGTTGGAACAAGCAGTTTTACATACACATCAAGTGAAGTTCTGAATAAACCGGACCCAATATAAACCGGGTCGGGGTCCGGTTTATTCAGGGTCCGGTTTATATTGGGTCTGGTTTATTCAGAACTTCACTTGATGTGTATGTAAAACTGCTTTTCCAACATTTACTGCTGGTTCCACGTGAGATTGCAGGTTCACTGTTGATTCCAGGCGAGTCTGGTGGTTCACTGTTTTAGTGACTACGCTCTAAATTGCCTTTTGAAGATTACTTTAAAAATTGTTTTTATCCTAAACTTAAAAATAAGAAGGGGTATGGACACTCTGTGACAAAAATTTGGTAAAACTCGATGAACGTACTTTTTGAATGGCCTTGTACGTGAAAATTAATCTATCTGAAAAAGATTTAAGATCAATAATTCAAAGTGGAGAATTACAAAATAAAGTATTCTGGTTCACAGGGTGAAAATAATCTTGTGCATATCATTTCTTTATAGCAAACTTTACGTAAATTTAATTTTAAAATCCACAAAATAATTTAATACCCATGAAACTCAAATTTTGGAAAGTATGCCTGTAAAAGTTAATACCCGCAAATTTTAGTAGCATCAAAGTATATCGTATATCGTCACGATAGCTTTTGCAAATGTCTTAATCAGATTATATTTTGTATGGAATTTGTTGAACCCAAGAGTTCAGTTATTTGCATGGGATTTGGTGGATACAGATAGCTTTATATTATTACCGCAAAATACACGACTTGCTGCCTTACATGAAGTTAATACTGACGAAATATATTTCATGTTCACTCATTCGTGAAAGTTAATTCCAGTGAAACATAAACATTTTACTTTCTTTAGTCAATTGCAAAAGTTTCTATTTATCTACTTTTTAGCACAAAATAAAACTTGCGACTCAACTGCATGTCATCAATTCCCAACCTTTTTATCTGTCTGAGCAATTATTTTTTTCTTATTTCAGACAACTTTTGTTACTTATGATAGAGACCGCTCTGGAACAGTAGAGCCACACGAGTTGCATGCTGCTATTGCATCATGGGGTATGTATTCTAGTCCTAGTAGCTGCTGAAAATAATGTTATCATATTTCATGTGTTACCTTAAGGGAAGAAAGGAATGCAAAAGAAAAAAAATGTTGAATTAAAGAATGTGAATTTGACCCGAATTCGCGTTCTTTAGTTCTGCATTTCTCACGATTTTCAAGTGATTCACGTTCTTAAATTCTGCATTTTTTTAGACGAAAGTACCGAAAATTTAATTACTGATTTGCAATCTTTAATTCCGCAAAAGTAAGAAAAATTGCTCATTCGCATTCTGTAATTCCACAAATGCATTTTTTTTGAGATGCGATTCGCATTCTTTAATTTCGCTTTTTTTTGTTCCATAAACAGTATTGTTCTGTTAGGAATATTGAAAGAATTTCGTCGCATTTTGAAATACTGATTAATGAAAAGTACGAAGTCTTAAAAAAAAGTAAGTTACTCGACTTTACTTATTTCTTTTAATCTACTCTAGGTTATAATTTAACACCACAAGCTTTAAATATCATCATCAAACGATATGCTGATAATGGACGTATTAAATTCGATGATTTCGTTTCTGCAGCAATCAGAATCCGTATGCTTACTGGTAAGTTATTTTGGATTAATTGAGTGTATTAGTTTCAAAGGTTTGTGTACATGATAAACCAAAGATTTTGGCAGGACAAATGTTCCGAAACGTGGCACTGTCCTAAAATATTTCCTGCCGACATTTTTTCTTGAAAGTTATTCATGGAATTTTATTACCTGCCTAAATTCTCCTTATCTTTTTAATATTATTCTTCTAAATTTTGACGGTCTGAACAAATTCTCAGAAAGTGTTCAAAATTAATTCCGCTGAAAATTTTATCCTCTAAAATATTTGGCCTATAATGTAGTGCGAATATGAGTAAATCTGAAAAATTTGAATAAACTATAATTTGAATAACTAATTCTTTCTGTATTTTAAATATTGATTTTCACTTCTCTAGATCATTTCAGACGTAGAGATGTTAGTCAAACTGGTTATGCCAACTTTTCATATGATGATGTAAGTACTCTTCTAAATACCCAGTGGGCAATAACTTGTTCAAAGTCCGCAGTAAAGACGCTAGAACAACGTCCATCTGGGTAAAATTGTACCTCTAAATATAACTGGCATAAACCTGAAGAATATTTGATGAGGAATTTATGCTATCAGCTATCATGATCTTGACAAAAATTCATTTTCTCAACTTAAAGGTTGATTTCCAATAGTCTAAAACTGCCTTGCTCAAACTATTTCTTTCGCTTACTAATTTTCGCGCATTTGCGCAAAAATGTTGGTTAGTGCACGAAATTTACTGGTATTACATGCAAAACGATGTGGGCGAAAATTAATACCCGCAAAAACGTAATTTAACCCTATTTCTACTGGGCTTTTTGGGGTTCTGAAAATCTGATTTTCATCTGGGGGGGGGGGACATTGTGCCCCCCTCCATAACTTTTGATAGAACCATGCTGTAACTTTCTAGGAAGTTGGATCAACCCATAATAAACATTTTTGCATAATTATTTTTTTGATGACGTTATTTCATATGATGACGTCGTCAAGGAAAAACAGGTGGGCAAAAAAAAAATTTTTAGGTAAAATTTTGTTTGGTCTCCAATAATTGGTCAGAAAGTTTTTCAAGCAAAAATAAGAAGAATTTTTTTTTCTTTCTAAAACATATTTTTTACCACCTGTCAAAAAATTGGTTACTAAGGAGAAATTATCCCGAGTTACCAAAAAAAAAAAATCAAAATGATCCTAGATAAATTTTAGGAAAAGTCCCAAAATCTCTAGTCATATAAGCTATTCATTCGAAAGTTATGAAATAAAGATTGTCAGGGTGACAATTGACAGTGAATGTGCCCCCCCCAGTAGAAATAGGGTTAAAAAAAACCCTCGCTGCTCTAACTGATTGTTTTGCCACTCTAAATAATGGTAATTGTTCCATGCGCGAATATTAATACGCATATCGTGAATGCGCAAATCTTAGTAATCCATCACAAGTAAGGTGGTATACGCTTGTGTATTATTCAAATATTATGTAAAGAAATACCGTTACTGAAGATAAACTGTAGTATGAAAAAAAGAGCAAATAATTACTGTGAAGGAGGGATATTTGAACACAACTTCAAGCTGCATACCTTAAATCTTTGCTCCAAAATTATTCCTTCACAGTAGCTATTTATTTCCAGTACTAATTAGCCAGAAGCTACACTGGTCCCAAAGTAATTATTCCTACTGATAGGTATAAATATATTTTTTTAGTTTATTCAAACAACGATGTTCTCTTAAAAGAAGAAGTTCATTTCAAATATCAATTTGTAAATATTCTCAAGGATGCCAATTGACGGTGAAACTCTTTTGCATTGGATTGCTGTTAATTTCAAAATATATCACTTTCTTATTATACATACTTACCCACACGTAGAACACGCAACGTGGGATTGATGTCACATGTCGATAGGAAATGAAGATAACTCAATGTTAAAGATACATTTTAATTCGTATTTGCACTAAATGAACTATGTTCAAAGTCCGCAGTGAAGACACCAGAAGAACGTTTCCAATGTTATTCTTGCATCTTTACTGCGGACTTTGGACAAGTCTTTGCCCACTGGGTTACTATTTTTTTGTTTAGAATTTCTAATATCCTGTTGATATTTCATCGGTTTTAATTTCAACGAAATTAATACCTTCCGAAAATTCAACAGAAGTAGTATAGTATAGTAATAGTGTGTTAGTGCAGTAATACCTAAGGGGGAGTGTTTTTAATTATATAATGATTTGATGATAAAACTATACTGAAAAATCTCTCCTCTGTGGTGTGGGGCATTTAATTTTAAACTCTGGCTAACAGTGTTGTGAGAATTAGTTCTTTTTAGTTTTCTAATTTGTATTTAGAAAGAAATTCATTGAATAGTAATAAAATATCTTGTGATAACAGAACGTTCAGTTCATGCTTTCGATCTTCAGAACAAGAAAATTCATCAGGACCAGTTGAACCACATCCGCCAAAACCTTTCCTACTTGAGTAACCCGGATGTGTCATGATTTCTATTGATCGAGTCTCTGGTTGTATATCTTTCAGTTTCATGTCATTTTGAATGTGTCGTAATGCTCTCGAAATATTTTCAATTGTGAAGTCACGTGACATAGTTGTCAGTCCAATGAAATATCTTGGAAACCTGAAATGGAAAAATATTTATAACTATGTTATGTTTCTGCTCTCAAAAAGCGAGAACTTGCTAAGAAAATGCTAAGCCAGCAGTAACCAACCAATTTTAATCGCGACTAAGTTTTACACCGGTTTTCTTACCGATAGGGACCATCCATAAAGTACGCCATCAATAATTCCCGTTTCTAGACATGTTTTATTTTTACTAAGTTATAGACTAGAAAGACGGAAAGATCAAATTGGAATCTGGCAAAATAATTTGCGTCTTTTGTCTCGAAGAATTGCGCACCTTGAGAAAAAACATTAAAAAGATGTTGCTGAAAAAGCGTACGTCTGAAGTATGAAGGACACCCCCTCCCTTTGTATGCTTTCATACGCTTTTGATGTACCCCTCCCCCCCCCCCTTCATGCGTGCGTACTTTATGGATGGTCCCATGAGGTATTCAATTTTGAAGTCAACATTATACAAAAAGTGCATACGAACATAAACTTAACCTATAGAGGATATCGTATGCCAGATCACTCTTCCACAGTGATTATTTACTCTGTTATTCGACCAGTGTATGTCATCGTTCGCTGACTTACCTTATTTGATGTTGTTGATAGTACTGTTGTGAATCTTGAGCATACTTGCATACATTCTTATAAAACTTCATACGTGATTCTTCAATTTGGTTGCATTCATCATCTAAGCATAGCTCGTAAGGAAGACGTGTTTCAATGATGCTATACTTCTTCATGAGCTTTACGAGCGATTCTCTTATCATTGGTAGTATATGAACATGCTGATGACCATCAATATAATCAGGGGCGTATTCAAAGATACTTATAAAGATTTTGATTTGTTTTTCGATTTCAATGGATATCTGGAAGGAATAATATACATAAATGCTCACAATATTCTTCGTGGAAGACAAACAAACCGATATATATATATATATGAATGCATTTTTTATTCCGAAATTAAAAAATGCGCTCGCCGCTTATGATCCGGAGGTTCCCGGTTCAATACCACGCTGGGGTGAAAATTGAACCGCGTCCCTGGAAGTACTGCCGCCTACCTGTGTTCCCTTGTTTAGTGGATCTGGCCATGTTTCAGGGTCAATAGCGTAGGTTAAAGGTTGTATCACCCGTCACGAGAAAGATAATATGTGGACAGGATAAAAAAGTACCACCTCTCCTAATAGTGGCCTCGTCCTTAAAAGGGGGGAGTGATGGTTTTTTTAAAAAAGGTAGTAAATGTAAATTTCTAGAGCCAAAACTTGTTCAAAGTCTGCAGATAAGATGCTAGAACAACATCGTTCGACGTTGTAGCGTCTTTAACTCTGAATTTGAACAAGTTTTTGCCCACTAGGAACATTATAATATGACCTCTCCATGGATGATAGTGAAATGTGTACCAGTTTCCAAGGCTATTTTCCGTTTTTGCCGTCCTTCCTTTAAGAAAGTGAAGAGTAGCCCTGGGAACGAAATTGAGTGAAATGTGTACCTGTTCTTCCACAAAACTCTTTTCCTCTACTAGTTTGATAATAGTTATTTTATCAAAGAAAAATCCTTCGTCTGTTAACAATGATGAAACATTACTGGAACTTGAACATGGTTTCCCTTCAGATAAGTTAAGGTGTAATCCAACTTTTAAATGAGTTGTATGAGCAATCCGTTCAACTGCAGCACCATTAACAAGTACAGAAATACTATTCACAACACCTTTACTTGCTGCTTCCAGTATACCTTTATTACGTTGTTGACAGTAACCATAATCATCCGCAGTGATTTTGAATATGTTAAAATTTGTAATAGTATTCATCTGTATAAAGAACTACTTTAAAGGAAGAAAATAATGCGGAAGAAACTTTCGCGAGGAGACAAATTCGCGAAATTTAGGGAATTAACTTTTGCGAGTCACCGCTTTTGTCATTTTTTGCGAGAATAAACTTTCGCGATTTAGCTGCAATAGAAAAATTAAATGCAGTATCTTTAGCAGAGAAAAAGTATTATTGTCTGGAATTTAACTTCCGCGAATTGAAACAACGATTTTTTGCGAGAATAAACTTTCCCGAATTTGCCAGAATTCGCTAAAGCTTCTTCCACATTACTTTCTTCCCTTAAAGTAAACACATCTTTGCGTGAACAATCTCGCTTTCAATGCGTATCAAATTGGCATGTGGTCGTTTAGTGACAATATTAAACAGGCAGAATTTGAATTAGCAACCGAACAGATTTCTCCATTAACCAGTAGCAACGAACTGGTCAATATAAAGAAGCTCCGGTTTAGTCTAGTATAAGCTAGCCAGTATAAGCGCCCTTCTTCATTGTTCTTCCTCTGGAAGAATCGAACTTGGTCTGTGGAAGAGGCTACTCCCTTCATAACTCTCTAATTTTAAGTAGACATCGTGTGTGCAAAATAAGGCATATGCAATATTACTGATTTCAGTACATTTTTATTCTGTTACAGCATCCGCCTCCGTCAGCCATAAAAGCTGCTTTTAAGTTCCTGAGCAGACCATATTGGATTTTGGTAGAAGCAGAGGTGCTCTGTTCTAATTATATGCTAATAATACTTGTAAAACCAACAAAAAAGCTTATGCGATGGAGATCTTACTCTTAATTCAAGCCAATCTCGATCCCAGTGCTTCTTCTTTCTTTTTAACTGAATACGAGAGAGAAGAAGCCCTGGGATCGATGTTGAATTCAAGCAGTTTTGTGTAAAAAGTCGCAAAATTGTTTTTAATGCCAAGGTTAGTTCCAAGACTATCCTGGAAACCAAATTAAGCGATAGTGAAACTGGTTTAATATTCTTTCAACTTAAAAATCAGTTAAACAAAAATATTTAAATTTCCATGTACAGCATATACACTAATGTAAATAGACCCTTATAATTTGTGCCCGTTATATGAGAAGTTCATTTAATGCATATTTATCGATCTAGTATGAGAAGGTTTACACGTAACTAATGATCGATATTTTTTTATGAAATAAAAAAGAAAATAAGTAAATTGACTCAAGGTAAATCCTGACGTAATACATTTAAAGTGTCGTAACAAATGCAAACAGGCAGATTCTAAGGCTCAACGACATACACAGCTATACAAAAACGAAATTGTTCTAAAAGTTTTAACAATCTAGCTAGTTCACAACTGTCATTCTGGGACAGTTGCATGGTCTGTGTTTAGTCTGAACAAGCTGTATATTAAGCAAATCTGACAGAAGTCTAGTGTGCTCTAAATTCATCTACGATAAAATTAATAAAGCGACGTATTTGTGTCTTTCCTTATTTCTTGTCTACTATACCTTATAGAAATACCTCCCTTCTTCGTTATATTTCCAAGTAAACCAAACATCTGTAGCCTGTTGTTTATTTAACATGAAACTTTATAAAGCCATCAGCCTCATAAACATTTAACAAAAGAATAGTAACAGCCTAGCGCTATTTCGACCATTATACACATTCATTACAGTGTAAAATTAATATCTTCGAAGTTTCTACTCTCATTGTATTGAAGTATAAAGTGCTTGATATACAGAGCTTCGCTTGGTATAAAATCCGAGCTTTTAACGGGATAGAATTGTGGAGAAGAAACGGAATGAAGGATGTACCATACGAATGTACAGAACGAGATCGGATTGGTAAACTAAACAACCTCTGCCATTAGCGAGATTGAATAAACTCAAGTAGATGTCTCCCCTCGAACAGACGCCCCCTTAGAACGAGCTTAAAAAGAGAAACGAACTCATTCACTGTTTCAAGTAAAAGTGGAGACGAGCAGTTGAAGTCAAAATATTCCGTTTTAGAAGTATCGTCAAGGCCCAACGTCGATCCCAGTGCTTGTTTTCCCTTTTTAACTTAGACATAAAGAGAAATAAGCCTGGGATCGAAGTTGGTCAATGCCTAATCCGTGAAGACGAACCTTGACGATGTTGATAATTTGGTTCTGGATAAAATTGACGATGAGGTCGATTTTATTACTGTATAAATGTTTTATATATTTGTTTTAATAAGCACTTTTATAAATAAAGATTTATATCATATCTAAACCTTGCGAGAAAATACGGTATTTTTACTTTGAGCATTCTTCCAAAGGTTTAGCCGAAAATGGAAGTGCTTTATGTACAAAAATTAACGTTCTCGAAATTTGTGCATTTGCGAAACTTGATCTCATAATCACTTTCAAATATCATTAGACACACATGAAGAGAAGTCCCCAGTAAAGACGCTAGAACAGTCAAAAGTCGAACAAAGTTTTTCTTAATCGCTTAATGGAAATCTAGCCTTAGAAAAAATAGATTAATAACTACTGGCAAAATTATAATTCTCTTATCAGTGCGAATAAATTGTTTGATATTTTTCTTTATTTATATAATGTTCGGTAGTCTAATCAATTATTTTCTTATAAGCATGAGATAAATTCGAGGCATGCTTATAAATTTTCTCCGCCTCGAAGCATAGTTGGGTATACGCTTATTTGGTTGCCGCTATTTATTTCTTAGTTATTTCTGTGTTGTCAGATAACAAAAACATAATTCTTTTAAAAAGATAAGATAGCTGAAACTTTCAGTTTGGCCCTGTCAGACTAGCAAACGAAAGTCTATAAAACGTACTCTCCGAAGGGTAATTGTAGGGGGTGCAACAGGTGGGTAAGGGAGTATAAGGTGTCTAAAAGTGATTGTCTTGAATAGCTATACACAAAAATCCTTTTCTTTTCAGAGTGTCTAAAGGCTAGATAAATATTGTGTGGGCAAGTGAGTAGGTAGCGAGTTTTCGTATTTAGCTTTGCGAATGGGTGGATTTTGCGGTAATATTTTTGCGAATGAGGGGCAAAACCTTCTTATCTTAAGGTACATTTGAGGAGAAGTCGCTTTACATTTTCTGTCTGAGCACTGGTTGCTTGTAATAAAAAAGTGTAATTTTTTGCGAGAAAAAGGGATTTGAAAATCAATAGTTCAGCTTAAAAATTCCCAAAACAGCGGACAGTACACAGCAACTCGATTACGTTTGAACACTACTAGAATACGTACAGATATCTGTGGGGTTATCCATAAGCAGAACCTATATTCTACTTGGTTGTCAGTAGTTAGTCAGCAGTATTTTTGAGATACAGAGATGGAAGAAAAAAAAGTTTTTATATTTAGAAATATATTCATTGAATACTTCCAGCATTTGATGCAATCCTTGGCCATAGTTCTGCACATTCTTTAGTGACTGGTCCAGTGATGGCAGAACCTAAAAATAGATTTTTGTCTTGTTACTGAAAGGTTTTTGTTTTACTTTGTTGAAACCCTGGAACACTAATGGAGTGCTATTATTTTAATTAACAAAAATTAAATTAAACAATAACAAAAATGGGAAGAGAGAATCGACTTTCAGTTACTACACAGCATGTCAAAATCATATAGAAGATCCCTCATCAGTGCGAGTGTCGTCAGTGTGAGTGTAACTTGTGGTATAAGAACGAAGGAGTGTCTATGCTTTTGGTACCCATCAAAATCGACTGGAATTACCTTTAGGATACTAATTTTTGTGGTTACATTTTATTGCAAATTATGTGAAATTTTAAATGGCTCATTCGCAAGAAATAAATACCGTGGAAAACCTTCCATCCTGAATAGGGTTAAACTGTGGCATGTGAAAATAAATACCTACGAAATATTCATGTATTGGTCATTCGCAAAAAATTAATAATCGTTAAATATTTTTAAATGTTTCATGAAAATTTATACCCCTAAGGTAGAGAGCCATTTTTTTTAAGTCAATAGCAGCGTAAAAGGAAAATTCAGCCAAATCAGGTTCTTCCTTATTAATAAGGACAAAGCAGATTTTTTCAGCATATGAAAAAAATTTAGATACCTTTCATTTCTCCTTTGTTGTTAACAATGACTCCTGCGTTATCTAAGAGAAAGAAGGCAACAATAAAACAGATGCAGTGCATAGCTGTGTGTATTTATTAGAGGATACAGTACAGGTTCAGTTAAGATACATCATCTATTGTAAGTTCAGTTCAAAGTGAAGAAATGTTTCATCATCATTAACTGTACTGAGAAATGTGTCCGAGCATATAGGTCCCATTTCAATGTTATACTAATTGTCAGCGCATTTAATTTTAGTAGGAAAAAATACTCAGATGCTTTATATGTATTCCATTGTTTTCAAGTGGCACTTAATTTCTGTGCTTCCTTAATTTTGCATAGAAAAAACAAAACAAAAAGGTCATTTATTCCACACAGAGGAAAAACGCTGAAGCAAGGAATATAATAGAAGTAGCTCCTAGTTTAACTTGACAGTACAAAAGTCATTTTTCTGGTTCTATTTCTGCATATCCAAGCGGTGTTAATATTACATTTTTGTTGAGCAGACTGAAATATTTCTATTTGCTTTAACCCGATAGATTTCATCATATAAGTGTGATCTGAGAGGAAATACATTCTACGGTAACAGACACCATTATTGTTTCATGGGAGCCTATGTGAAGGGAAATTTTGTATGCAGTAAATTTAATTTTAGGAGTTTATTTCAGATATTTTTTATTTCTAAATATCATCACAACGACGACAGCGAGCACAGGTTAGAAAAAAGTTCTCAGACGGTTCAATTTAATAAAATAAATTTTCAAGTTTTTGGAAGGAATTGTCAAAATATTTCCAAATATTTCTATTTTTTTTACAGCCGGTTGTGTTACAGCAAACATGAATTTTTTTAGGTCCACTCCATGCTAGACATGTACTGGTGGTATATTTAAGTGATACATGCATGCGTACCCAATAATTTAATGTGTGCAAACATACAGCCTCAGTAAAGATACATCATCTATTGTAAGTTCAGTTCAAAGTGAAGAAATGTTTCATCATCATAAGATGTATGCTTTGCTCAAACATTTTTAACTCGAGAGTGAACAAGTCATGTAGTGCTGAAATATACCATCAAATAGGGGCAAATATAACTTTTACTATTTGGACAAGCCCAAACAAGGGCTTTTATGTATAAATGTAATATAATTTATTATACACAGTACACCACGTTCAAAATTCAAGATTCTCCTATGAAATAATAATTTCCCATTCATCGAAATTCAGACGCACAAATGAATTTGCGTCACAATAAAAAGATTTTTGTCACATTATACAATTGCAAAAGTTAAATGCATTTTGTAAAAGTTAAAAGCATTTTCAATCGATTGCCAAATTGAATGTAAGAAAAGTCAATCACTTGTTTTTATAGAAAATAAATGGAATTTACTTGGCATGTAATTTTGCATTAACTTTTTAACATAACATAATTTGATATGGTACCAAATAAAACACTGCCCCACAATGATTTAGGTCAATTGTAAATTTTTCCATATTACTGTAACTTAAAGATTTTAAGATCTTACCTTCAAAGTAAATGAACACACCATTCTTTCTACGGAATGCTTTCCTTTGTCTAATGACCACAGCAGGCATAACTAAATAAAAACAAGTTTATACTACAGGTGTACAATGCGCCTTAAAAGAACTCAAAATCTGTTATTAAAAGAGAATAATTAATAATAATAAATTTAGTGGCACACCGTAATCGAGTCAACTTGTAATTCAGAGGTACCGGGATTAATCTCTGGACACAAATTTCCACCACATCCCTGGAAGTAGACACAAATTTCTGTCGCGTCCCTAGATGTACTACTTTCAACCCATTCCCCATGAAGTTGTTTTAAAGTAATAGGGTTGATTAAATCAGATATATTATAAGATCTGGAGAGGGTAAAAAAGTACACCCACTCCTAGTAGTGGCCTTTGCCTAAAGAGGTAATAAAATACTTATTCATCACTTTTAAGACCAGAGTAACTTAGAATATTAGGCAGTGATGGCTAGGACAAGGAATCGAATGAACGTCCTTTCAGACTCTATTTTGAAGAACAGCAATACAATTACTAGTGAGACTTTACGGTTACCCCAAATTTGATTACAATATTGTCCAGTAACTGTAGTAGAGGCACAATATTGAATATTGAAAATTTTCTACTTTTTCTTTCTGTTCCACAAAAATATTTTCTTGAGTGGAAATGGGCATTTTGAATGACCCTGCTAGGTTTTTGCATTATCCTTTAGCGTATGATCGTATAATTCCGTACAGTTTCCTACTGTTACCTGCATTTCTGTCCGTTTCGCATCAATAGCTGTACATTTTAGCGATAACAAGCTGGACTGAACTTAGGGGCATCCTTCGAGACCACTCGGATCAAAATCAGGTAAACTGGATTACCGGAATATCTCCATGTTTTCACTCCGGTGACTTCTAATACCGGATACCCATGTTTAATCTCGAACAGTGGTATTTTTTTGTGTGTAAAACTCAAATTTATAAGATAATACACCTTAAAAATGTAAATTTCCATGTTCCTAATTGGTTACAAATAAGTTTTCTTCAACATTCTTACAGCGATCGCGGAGATATAAACGGATATAAAACGTGGTCCGTCGCGTGTCTCCAATTTTCATTAAAACGAGGTTGCATCGAAAGCATGGGAATATTTTGACTTTGGTAATCGAGACAAAATATAAAATTTATGTTTAAAGATGGCGGATAAGCAGTGAAGAAGCATACGTGCCTAGCGGTGGCCTACAGCGAGAAAATAGACGATAAACAAACTGTCCGGAATAAAAAGTATCCGGAATTAGAAGATGATACGCTATATTTTTTGCAAAATTTAAGATCAAAGGCAAGTGGCCAGTTAAATTAATGGCGATGGTCGGATATAGACGAGCAGACTCTAGCTAGCAAGCTATTAAGATTTAGGCAAAGAAAGACATATACCTTTTTTCCTAAGTTCTGGCTTTCCTTTTTTAACAGAAGCGACAAACATATCACCACTGGTTGCAGATGGTAGACGATTCAATCTACCCTTGATTCCACTGACGGCAATAATAAACAAGTTCTTTGCACCAGTGTTGTCAGCACAATTCATAACAGCCCCAACGGGCAGGGCAAGGGAAAGACGGAATTTTCCGCCAACTCTTCCTCCGGCTAAAAGTTAAAAAATAAACTTTCAAGCTCATATTTTCGTACAAATATTCTAAGCACAACTTTGAGTCTTTAGTATAATATACTCCACATTTGCAAAAAAAATACTTCAAGATTTAAATAGCCCATGAACTCTAGTAAGCGTCTATCGTCCATAAAAGACAAACGGACCTTCCGTTACACTGATATTCGAAGATTTCAAATAACATAATTCTGAGATTGGTACCTCTCTTGGCTGACATCTTGACTGTGTTCGAAAAAGACTTTTCCTTGAGACCAAAGGCGATATTTGTTTATATTTTTGTGAGCTCACTAGACTGACACTGTTGTTTAGTTAGCCTGGAGTATTTGAACTATAGTTACAAGAAGAGAGAGCTTGCTACAATCATGTGTGTTTATTACAAATATCGCCGGATCGCCTATTAATCCCATTGCTAAGGGCCTCTTTATATGGAGCCCGATATATTGCTCGACCGATCTAACTTGCTGAAACGATATTCTGTCTCATCCCTATTTTTGCTGCAGTCATATCATCGGCAGTTCATTTATATGGGGGTTCGTATAAGTGGAGAGTTAGTAATTTGGAGAGTTAGAAAAAAAAGTGGAGAGTTAGAATATATGACGTCATAAATGGAGAGTTAGCATAATGTGTGACGTCATGATTATATTTTTGACGTCATTATAAGCAACTCTCCATTTATCCGAGCCGTTAAGAAAATTGAGAGTTACTTAGTGCCGCATTTTCTTATAAATGTTCGGTAAAAACTTCATGTACAATCTTTTACGCATTTTGACGGATTGGTGTTGGGAATGACCAAGACTTTAGGATCTTAGGCTTTTCTGCAATGTCGGTATATCCAGGCTATCTTCACAAGAATTTAGGATCTTAGAATAAGCGCGTTTTTGCCCAAATTCAATGTTCAATTAATATCGTCCCGCAGATTCATATTGTTGTTTAAAATTTAAAAAATCCATCGTTTTGTTTTTCTAGTTATAACTTTCCTTAAAGAACGAGATGTGAAAAACATATAGCTTTCAACACGTGCCCGCAACAGGTCATTGCGAGAAACTTACAAGCACAAACAAAGATTCATCATACTTTCGCGGTTCATTAAAATAATTAATTAATAAAAATAATAATTAAAAAAACGTTAACGGCTAACTCTCCATTTTCACGGCTCGGATAAATGGAGAGTTACATGTGAGTTACACAAATTTTTATTTGTAACAATCATTTTCAAATAAATAACGTCACATGTAAATGAACTCTCCATTTATGACGTCACAAAATCGTAACTCTCCACTTCTTCTAACTTTCCATTTAGCCGTCCCCCTTCCATACCAATGAGCAATCTTATATAACAGGTTATAATGTCTTTTTAAATAAAAGTGGTACAAAAATATGGCTTTTTATCTTTTTGACCTTTAGTCTGGAGAAAATTGCCTGTTAACGCTTATCAAAGAGACAAAACAAGCCGAACTATGAATTTGTTATTTTCATATAGCTTTAAAGTAAAGATGTCGTTACGCAAGGTTTATATAGATCTTAATAAATAAATTTCTCTACTCTCTTCTCTCTCTCTCTCTCTCTCTCTTTTAATAGAATATAGTAAAAAAAATAAATAAATAAAAATAAAATTAGTATATATGTATGTATGTATACAATCAGCGTATATATACACATATAGTAATTATAAAAATGTTCAAAATAAATCACTTTCTTCAGTAACAACGTTTATGTCTGTATCTGCTACTGGTATAAAATTTTGTTTGACTGATCTAGAGCCTCTTAAACATAACAAACAGGATCGTAAAAGATGAAAATTGATTCGAGTACGAATCCAATTGATTGTTATTGGTTTGTACGAATAAAGCAGTAAACATTGTGTCAAAGTATAAAAACAATTTGGATTCATTTACGTACGTTTGATATATACGTAACAGATGTTAAATTAATAGTTATAAGCGCATGTGCCAGGTGAAACGTTCTTAAAGACATCTGCTGTTTGTTCGAAATAAAAAAAGTTCTGAATAAGCATGTCTACGGTGGCATGTATGTGCCACTTCAAAGTTGCCCTTCATTATTCGAAAAAAGTGGAACGTCAAAAAAAAGTCATGCTTTTTCTTCTTTTTCTACAAAAAAAGTGGAGCGCCAACATAAAAGTCGCGCTACTTTTTTTGAAAAAAAAAGTGGAGAGCCAAAAATAAAAAAATAAAACTTTGTAGTTAATATAATTGTTGCTAAAGTATTTAGTGTAGAGGTTGAATTACCCTATGCTACCTATTTTTGAGGAGATATTCATGTAGTACTAACAATTTTACAGACTCATGGTCAATAATACAGGCCGAGTATGCGGGGTATATTTTGAGCAAGGCTTTGTACTTCGAGGTCGAGAAAACAACAACCTTTTATAGCATATATTTATTGATACAACATTTATTTATAAGCATATTGGTTAGTATATCCTTAATAAAGTTCTGTTTCAATCCTCGTGCCCAAATAGGCAAGCATATAGTAGTGTTTTAAATAACCCACCAGCTCAAATGAGCTCTCAACTCGAATAAGCCCCTTATACAAAACACTACTACCAACTACGACCCACTACTACCCATAAAATATCACTACCACCCGTTACAACCCATTACCAGCCGCTACCACACCAAAATGTCACTACCACCCACTACGACCCTCTATCAGCCGAAAAATGTCACTTCCACCCACTACCAGCCAAAAAATGTCACTACCACACATTACCATCCACACCATTGTGCTCTACAATCATACAACCAATTGGTAACGATTAAGTAACTTTAACAAATTAAGTTATAAATTGTTTTCCATGAAGTCTTGTATGAAGTGGATTTTCTAACGAATCTGAAAAATTTGACCATCTCGATTCTGTTTCACTTTTTCCAATTGGTATAAACTCACGGTAGTTATTTGGAGTTAGTTCACCAGTTTCTTTCATAATTTTTAAGTGCTTCTCTGTAACCAAAGTAATACGTTTACAATGTTTCTCAGTTGGTTTCAACACAAATGTAACTTTTGGTTCTGTCGATATACTTGCTGGTTGCACACGAAATTTACGAACAACGCAACCCATCTCTTTAAACATTAACATTTAAGATTTTCGAGAAAAAAACTCTATGCATTATGAATGAAAAGTTTAGTGCTCTCATAATAGCAGATTTTTCTGTTCGAAAATTACTCAACAAGTCTATTATATTTTATGCAGCGTAAATATTTAATCAACTTATTGACGAGAGAAATAAAAAAAAAGTCCAAAGGGACTGAGGACGAGCTTGTGTGGTTTGTTAAAATATAGACCACTGTCGTCATCACCATCGGATGTAAGAATAATTTTCTATCTCGACGCGCCTTTATGATCAGTTACATGAAGAACTTACTGCTTTCGAAGAGGGCCTTCTCTCCAACTGACCACCTTCGAGGATAACAAATTGTTTCACATGGTTAGAACAATGCATATCAGGCTGGTGCTGGTCTGGTGCCTGATTTCAAGTTTTTGCGATGTTCAATTTTTGGAATATATTGAGGAGGCGAAAAGGATTCCAATCCGCTCACATTTTTAGATTTGTATACTTTTGAGACGTATCGGGGAAATAATATGGTTTTCCAATAAAGCGAAATGAAATCAAAAGTAGATAAGAAATGGTGGAATGGTTTAAAAGGTATATAGGTACTGAAAGATATGATTTCGATTAATTTGAATGTAGCAAGTACTACAATCGTGGTCATATATATTTGGTAAACAGGGAAATTCGTGCAAAATTCGGAATTTCAACTTTGACAAAAAGCCATAAATTTTTAGTAGCAAGGTTATCGGAACGAAAGTTCGAATTTGTTCCGAGGGCCTGGATACTAGGCTGCTAGAATCAAGAGAACTTGTCGAATTTGTAAAAAGACCTAAGATCCTAAGCCCTAAGTCTTAAGTCTACTCGGATAAACCTCTGAGGTAAACCTCAAGAGACTTCTTTTGTCAAATTTTGATAAGCAATACACGCCACAAGCAAAACGGCACTTTGTGCCCCCTCCATAACTTTAGATGGGAACAGGCTGATAAACCTCTGAGATAAACCTCAAGGGAGCATAGATATCTTATTTAAACTTTCTACAGGTAATTATTTCGCGTTCAACCTTGTTCCCAGGGCTTCTTCTCTCTTGACGTTTAAATCAAACGTCAAGAGAGAAAAAGCCCTTGGAACGAGGTTGTTTCGCGTCGACATTACAGTGCGTACTACTGAAAACAGGGGGTTAAATTAAATTATAATTAGCCATCCGTTATATTGTTTTTCAACCAATAACTGTCGATTTAAACAACGAATTTAAAATAATAATAATAATAATATATTTTGTTTTCACCAAAGAAAATGGTACAATTAAACCTGATTTCCACTAGGCGACAAAGCACCGCGCGAAAGTCAAAAGAGCTCATTCCATTGGAGGAAACCGATATCACACATTAGGTGACGTCAATATCTACCAATGGAACGCCCTCTCCCATACGTTCCACGCAGAGTCTTTCGCCCAATGTAAACCAGTTTTCATACTCTCGGAATAAATTCTTCCATTATTTCTCTAAATAGAGTCCTGCTTTCTTTTAGATGCCAATAGTGGAATGTTTCTCGTAATCGTTCAATGTTTGCTAGATTATCCTCTGTGCTGAAGTAGAAATAACTTCCGCAGTATTTTATCTACTACTTTTATTTTACATGGGTAAATAACGTACAGTCAAACTATAAAGAGACGTAGAGTTAACTATTTACACAACCTCGATCCCAGCGCAATTAAGACGTCAAGATAGAAGAAGCCCTGGGATCGAGGTTGCTATTTACACCCATCCTAGATATAATAAAAAACCTATTTATAACGCAATATATATTCTGAAACCGAAAATACATATCTAGAAACCGAAAAATATGTTTAAAACATTTAAAAGCTGGAAATATATGAATAAAAACGCAATATATATTTAAAAACCGAAAATATCTGTAAAAACCTGAAAAACGCGATATGTATATTTCAAAATGCAAAGTATATAATTAGAAACGTAATTAATATTTATGAACCGAAAGGATATATTTAGAAACGTGATATATATTTATAAAAACGAAAAATATATCTTGAATTTTTTTTTAAAAACTTGATATTTATTTGTTGAAAAACTGCAAATAAAAAAACCTAATACTAATTTTCATAAAACCAAATATATATATTGTTAAAAAACTAATATTCAATTTTCATTTAAAAAACCTAATAAATAATTTTAAAAACTGTAATATATAATTATTATAAACTGTAATATATATTTTTGAACATAGATTTTGTTTATAAATTACAAATCGAAAGTACTTTCGGTATCGTTTCTAAATATATATACTAGCAGTAGTTTACACTATGTGCCCACGTCGATTAGCCAATGTTTAAAACTACGGATGTTTCAGCTCTTTTTAAGATCATTTCCTGTGTAGTAACTGCTTGCAGTGGTTGCCGGCAAGCACGAACGTTCCTATGCGCCAAGAGTTTCGCTACAAATATCTGGTCTGTAGGGTAAAGAAATGCAAATTGCTGGAAAGAAGGGTGTTAAGACTGGAGTCGCTTTCGGAAAATATTATCGGTATATAACGAGGATAACGGAATTTACTTTGAATTTACGTTTGCCGTAGTTTTGGTTCACCCTTTAACGTTTTTAGGTGAAACTTTTCTAAAAACGCAAAACGGAGGGTGAAAATTGTCTGCCATATTTAATTTTTTTTTCAGCAATACGATTTTGCTTTCGGAACTGGTAAAAAAAGAAAGAAAATAAATATACATAGTTTTGATATATTCGGTTTTTAAAGATATAAGTTAGGTTTTTAAATATATAGATCGAGTTTCGAAATATATATTCTCTACCGTGGATGAAAAGGACAACTTGGTTTCTATTTAAAAACGAAACACGCGGCCGCACATTTAAACACACGGCCGCATGTTTAAACGTCCGGCCGAATGTCTTCTATTTAATTTTTGAAACAAAACGTTCGGCCGGGCTTTTAGTCAATTCTGGTCTGCAAACTTACTTCCCGAATGAATTTGGTCCGTAATATCATTCGTTATCTAGTCTTCAAAAAATGTTCAGATACAACTTGTTTTAAATCAAAACGTTCGGCCGAGTGTTTAAATTTATTATTTAAAACATATTCCAAGATGTTCGGCAGGGTGTTTAAACGTCTATCCGAGTGTTTAAACATCTGACCGAGTGTTTAAACGTTCAGCCGCGTCTTTCAAACCTTCGGCCGAGTGTTTAAATTTATTAATTAAAACGTACTCCAAGATGCTCGGCCGTGTGTTTAAACGTCCGGCCGGACGAATGTCTTGGCGTAGATTATAAATGAAATGTTTAATCGTCTGGATGGATATTTAAACACTAGACCGGACGTTTAAACATGCGACAGGACGTTTAAACACTCGGCAGGGCGTTTAAACATGCGGATGAACGTTTAAACACGCGGCCAAACCTTTGAACGTACATTCTGTTGAACCTCTATTCTGGTAACGTATTTAGTAGACCAGATTATTTAAAATGAGAGTAATAGATTCGGCCGACACCTTTCCACAGTGAGGAAATATGAACTTTCCACACCTTTCCACAGTCAGGAAATATGAACTTTCCACACCTTTCCACAGTGAGAAAATATGAACTTTCCACAACTTTCCACAGTGAGAAAATATGAACTTTCCACAACTTTCCACAGTGAGAAAATATGAACTTTTCGCAACTGCGATTTCTTATGGAAATATGGTATTTTCGCAGCTTTAAAAGTGTTATTTATAACAGGGAATATCGTATTGCTGCAACAACAATAATACAGGGAATATCACATTATGTGGCTTAGTTTATTATCACATAATCGGAATTGCGTAAAAGGAATACAACTTTTATATCGTATGAAGTTGTCATTTTAAAATATGTACAAAATAAATATGCTATTTCAAAACAAAAAAATAAATACTAAGTGGAAGTTGTCTTTTTTGGATCATATACAAAATAAATATACTATTTCAAGGCATAAAAGAAAGAAATTAAGTGGAAGTTGTCTTTTTAAAACATATATATAACGATATTAATACAAAGAAACAAAAATGTTCCGGGAAACATCAAGGAAAAGTTCTGAAAAATTTTCCTTAAAATTAAAAGTATATATTCTGAAAGATTAGGAGAGTATATTTGTAACGATGTCTACGATAACAGCCAAGGAACAGGCAGCGTCACATCAACGTCAAACGACGTCGTTTCCAGATCTATAGGATGTCTCGCTCCGGCAGGTTATTGAACGAGTGTTAACAACTAAGGAGACAACGATTTACAATAAACTAAATCTCCCAAGAACTTAAACACTTCCATATACAATACATAAATGCATA
>JAULBZ010001224.1:0-23462 GCA_032360805.1 Neoturris breviconis | reverse complement strand
TCCATAAAACGTATCTGGGTTACTGACCTTCATGGTATCCTTGAAATAAAAATACTCTGTTTGGAGGTAAATGGTTATTGAATTGCCAAATACAAAAGCCCCAAAACAGTACATTATATACACCAAAGAACGTTGGTATTTCCACTTCTCAAATTCATCTCCTGTATGATTCATAGCGTTCTCGCCTAAGGATCAGCTGAAAATTCAGGACGGTACTTTTATTACGGATTTATTTTTTAATGTGAAAAAACTTCCTCTCGGAAAATCATTTTTTTGATTTATGGATATAGTATAATAAACCAGTATACATTATAATTGAACGTACAATAAACGGGATTATGACGAGCATTTATATAAAACAACGAATTCGGATTAATCACTATGATTGTCAGAGAATACAATGGTTTATTCTCGCATTTTATTTGTCTGGTTTCCTATCCATTGTGCAGATTAGGCATGTATAATGATCCCAGCAATAGAAAAAGATATAAACATGCATTTTCAAATCTCTTTTTTACTGCAGCGTGTACATTCTTTGTGTACTGTCTTAAAAATATTGTAAGTTATCTATATCATTCTAGAAGCAAAATATTAAAACAATTCAGGCTGAATAGGGTTAACAGGACCAGACTCCATTTGCAAGTAAACATCCTTGTGCCCTTGCCTTCTGTTCAGTAGTCACCACATCAACTTGGCATCATATGGGAAAAAGAGTTTGTTTATTAACACGCATATCCCAGGGTCCCTTACTAATTTTTTATTTTCGGTACCTATAATGACGAAATAATACTAATTTCGCAATAAGCCTTATCTTTCTCTATAGCCACAATTACAGAGTAACTCTTTCGAGGAAATGTAATACCTACTACTAGATAAATCTCTTGGGTTTTCCCGAGGTCGTTTTAATTAGGTTTTATTTGCGGTGTATATGGCTTGTTAAAATTCGTAGTTGGTCTCATATTTTATTTGAGAGATTGTCAGAAACAATATCTTATGAAAATTTCTGCTCAACATTCGCATTAAGGACCATTGATTTTAACATTTATCGTAAAATAAATGTGTTTTCTTGAGTTTACCCTACGGAATTTTTAAAATTTTAATCCAAGCTCAAATTCCGAATTTTTTTTTAAAAGTCAAATTCTCAAAATCATAAAACTCAATTTTTGGGGGGAAAATGACGAAATAATCTAGATTTGGGTACCTCTGAATTGTAAAACGAGCCGAATTGAGACGAAAACTGATGTTTTTTTCGCGCATCCTATAATGATGTAACGAAAAAGCCTGGACGACGTATTACGCTATACAATACGGTTCTCGAAAATGAAGAAAATACATCGAAACGCATTTAAAAACAACGCTCTCTCACGAATATTTTTGAACTTTAGTCGGCCAATCGGTTTCGACCAGCTATTATTCAATGTAATTTGAATTTGCTTAACAATAATAATACAAAAATAAGCCTCCGGATTACGGGAAAACGCGGGGGAATTTTAGAAAATCATTTGCAAAAAATATTTGAAATATTTTTGAACTAAGACAGAAAGTCTCGAAATTTGATTAACAAGTCAAGAGCCTGGGTACTAGGCTGCTAGAAACAATAAAATTTGTCGAGTTTGCTACTAGTATTCTTGAAGTCGCTTTAATTAGTTACGTTTTACTTGTGGTGTATATTGCTTGAAATTTGTATGCAGGGTCTCTTCACCATAGTTTAGAGAAAAATGCGCTGAGATCGAAGATGTAGCCTATTCCTCACCACAATTCACACCTCGTAGTGAATCTTTTCTCTCCTCGAAAAACGAAAAGATAACGAACTGAACTCATTCCATACCATGGCCTGTAACAATGTTTCCATTTAACGTAATTTTGTTTGCTGATATTACAATCAAAAATCAAAATCGGAGACATGTGACGATTATTTTTGCTGGCGTCTGTATTTTTTCCAGGTATATATTTCAGATCTTCAATTGTTTAATTCCATGCGTTTTCTTTTTGTTGCTGTAACTTTTGATTAATTCTAATTTTAATTATCAAAAATACTTTCTGTGCTCTCAGGGTAGTCATGACAACTTTGTTTGAAATATTTAAATAAGCTGCTACGAAGGGATATACAATACTACAAATATCAGAGATATGTTTCAAAAGCACAACAATACGGTACAATATAGGTTAATATATATTTAGGCTCCCAAATTACAATATACCTTATATTTGACTTAAAAACCAGCCAGTCTCCAAAGCCAAAACGGAGTGCTATTTCATTAGCTACTTTTCAGTTGAGGAAAAACCGTGATATTAAGGATATTTATCGGGCGACTGAAATTTTCTTATTATTTTTGATGTCAAAATTCAATATGATTCCTCTTGTATATGCGAAGTGAATCGTTCTATTGACATTATTTCATAAATAAGAAAATAAGGAATAGACAAAATGAAATTTTTTGGTAAAGATTTCCGCACTGTTGTAACTTGTGAAACCCAGACAGAGTAAACTCATTCGTCTCCTTTTTTTATCCCGTCTGCGTGCGCAGGCTTCTCTCCTACATCACCATCTTTCCTGAAGCCAAAAAAGAAACTCAACCTCGTTCCCAGGGCTTCTTCTCTCTTGACTCTTAACGCTATGAGAAAAGGAGAGAAAGAAAGCCCTGGAATCGTGCGGCAAAACATCTCAATATACGAGACATTAGCTATGCAATAAGTTTTAATTATTTTGTCTTGCTTATTAAGCTATGACCATATCTATGCTATGACTGATTATTTTAAGACTTGAGCGAGACCAATCGATAAATATTATAATTATTCCAAAAAATTATGGATTTAAAAAAAATAAAAAATACCCTTGACCACAACATATTGGCGCGCTAGACAGTCGGATAGTCATTCAAAATAAGCAGATACCCTGATAATTCATCAATACAAACAGCTATTTTTTATAGCCGCACTTGAAAATCGTATAAAGAAGTAAACAGCCACGATGAAACACTTTCTTGAAGTACTACAGCGTCTTCAACACCCAGTGTCAATGAGCTGATCCGGAAAAAAAGCATCCCCCCAGAGGCAGGGTTGACTGAGGATAAAGAATTTCCAGAGAGTGCCTAGTTAGCTAAAGGTTACAGAATTTCCTGAGGGTTTTCTAAAAATAATAGGAAATTTTAGGGGACACACAGAGAGTTCCAAGTACAGAAAATCCATACCCTGATTAAAAATAGTGCAGATTTTCCTTTTAGGTATCTAGGGCGCCGCCACAGGGTGAATTTCATGAACGTTATTTCTTGTAAATTCTGGTAGTATTTTATGCAAAAGTAGAATTTTCAGATGCCTCCCAAATAATAAGTATCCTCAACCCCTTATTTATTCATTTTCTGGAACAGCCCAATTAAGACATGGGGAAGAGGATGCAAAACAGTCTAAAAAAATCACTTCATTATATATAATGATTTAAAGCCTGCTTTTTTGTTTATTTGTGATAATGACCACCAAAATTAAATGCCATATAAATGTCAACTTTCATCATAAGTTTCCCTTATATGTATGCGCAAACAAATGGATAGCTAACATGCTTACAAATTTTAAAATAATTTTTATTTTCAAAATATTAGGTCTGGTTGCTACTTGTGTCCACAGTTACTTTGTGTTTTTCGGATTCTGTGAATACTTTCGAAACATTTTTTATGTGTTTGTTTTTAAAGAATTTTTAAGATCATTGTGCCTATATAACAAAGTTTATGTATGCTTTTTCAGACCAGACCTTGAAAATTACAGCACTCTTACATGACCAGTAGTACAACGATAAACCTTTCTTGGCGTTATGTTTTCTTTTCGTCCAAAATCTATGGTCAGAACAATTAAACAAATATTATATACATTTGTTTAATAATAACCATCCGGATCATCCTGTTCTTATTTTTTCTGTAAATTCAGCATGAAATTGTTCTTTTTTTTTATCTTCTTTTTTTTCTTTTTTGAGACCCTCTGAGTCATCAGACTATGTACAGTAGCACCTGCTGATTTTGACGATATACATACAAGTGATACCGTTTTTCTATGGTAAAATGTATTATAATTTATTTTTTATGTCTGAATATATATAAATACAGGAACCATAAATCTCAGCCTCAAATTAAATTGTTCTTTGGTTGTTCTTATTTCATAATACAGTATATATATTTAAACATACACGTTTTGCATGCATGTGGGGTGGACAGTGGAACCTAACCAGTTCTGATGTGGAGTCAAAACACAAGAATGTATAATTTCAAATTCCTGAAACTGGTCATCTTCTGATCAGTTCTCACAACACACTATGTCGAAAGTACTACTAGGTGCATCTAATTTAGTTTACTCTCATTGAATGGCTCTAGTAGCCATTATGAAATTATTTATAAAAAATTATAATTTAGTTTATATTCTTTGATTGGTCACATAACCCAATCTGGAATTATTTATAAAAAATCTCAAAAAAAGAAAAGTTTTTTCTTAGTCTCCTGTCTAGATTTGCATAAAATGACAGATATCCTACGCTGTAAATCTTTACTGTATATATTTTTAGGTATATACAGTAGCGTAGGTACTGTACATGTTGTTAGCTTAGTAAAGAAATCACGAGTTTACGTAGCTAACCTACTGTACTATAGACTGATAGTATGAATAAAGGATTTTCAGATACTACAAATAACAGAGTGGGCCAATATTGTCTTTTCGCAATGTTGGTTTCAGAGAACATCTAAACACTTAAATCGTACATTTTGCAAGAAACTTTACATAATTTGGTGAGGTTTGCCAACAACAGTGTTCGAAATAAGAGGAAATAAACACTGGAGGAGGGATGTTTGAGCATTGCTCCAGGCTTTCTAGCCTGAACCTGAAGCAATGTTCAAAAATCAACAGTGATCATTTGCTCTCAATTCGAACACGGAACAAGGAGACAATATCTCTAAATCTCTAAAATAATATGCAGCATAAGATAGCTATAATATATTATGTAACTTTACTTATATTAGCTGCTAAAATGCTGTATAATGACAAATGAGGTCACAAAGAATCAAGCATGAATATTTGAATCGGTTATAACTTGAACTAAACTTACTCTTATTTGATGAGGTAAACTGTTCCGGAATGCTAGAATCCTCCAATACATGCATATATAACACTTATTGGTTTCGGTAAGGAAAACACATTAATTGTTGAAAAATTCACCGAGCGTTAAACGCAATTTTTCGTTACGCACGTGAATTGCAAATCGACTTGTAGATGCCGACAGCAACGCTTTTTGGTAATTTCTTCGGCGAGATCAAAAAATCAAAATGGCGTCGATGTGGAACGAGACGGAAAGTTGTTTATTTGTATCACTTGCGGAAATACGTCTAAGGTAGGGATAAAATCTTATTTCCTCCTTACAAATGTTATTTATATGTTATGTAGAAAGGTTTTAAATCAGTTTTAGAATATTCTTTTCGCCGCATGAAGCAAACGAGTGCCGATTTTTGACGATTTCTTTGAAATTCTCTGAAAAACATTAAGAGGAAGGAAGTCGTCTGTAGGGCTTGTTTTGGTACTTTATTGGTTCTAGATGAAGCGTTTCGGTATCTTAGGGATAGTTAGTTACCTTATCAAGCTTCCATAAGTCGCTTGGTTTATCTAAACTTCGTTTCGGCTATTCGTTTTAGCACCATGTGAATTTCGAGCTGTTATGGCCTCCATTTATGTTTATATATCCTGCAACGTCTAATGTGTTGTTTAGGTATATACCTTGTAGAAAAAAGTAAAAAAGGTACACTCATTGCCTTACCTTTTTTTTTATTTTGCAAAAATAATAATAAAAAATATTTTTATGATCGATTATTTGCACCCTCTGTCCAAATCTCACCCAACATGTTATATATCATTGGGAAGATAATTTGTTCACCTTTCATTTGCTTTTCACCCTACTTAAAAATATTATTTAATTTTTGAGATAATTACCAATTTGTGTAATAGCAGGTCCGCTAAAAACAGCAAAGCCAAAGCAGCATTCTTACTTTCCTCTTTCATTTTCTTTCACATCTGTATAATACCACTTTCTTTGAAAAACTCCAAACAAACCAACAAGTAAAATATTGCTAAGTCCATTACAAAATAGCAAAAATAATGCCTTTTTATTCTTTTGACCTTTCAATTTAAAACACGACGATATCGCGATAAACAATCCAGAGGAACAGCTCACTGCTTACTCCACCATTTTTTATAAAAGTAAAACTGATGATGTTGCGAAAAAATCTATGCATAATTAGATATGAATTAGCAAATATTCTAAACCAATCATAGACACAAACTCGATGCGCGATACCAGGGCTTTCTTTCTCTCCTTTTCTCATAGCGTTAAGCGTCAAGAGAGAAGAAGCCTTGGGAACGAGGTTGGTATTCGCAATGTGTATTGGGAGAAATACCGGACCGCTACCATTATTGTTTTCTTCGGTCATGTGAGGAGAGAGAGATATCTAGCGAGCTGACAGCAAAACCTTTCATCTTGCTATAACAAAAAAGGTATGTACTGTATCGTAACATGATCGTAATAAGCTACAGTTCTTTCTTCTAATTGAAGTAAACATTTTCCTGCTCAAGTAGGCAAAGGCAATGAGGTAAGAATGGCCCAATGCGTGTTACTTTATTACCTATCCTTCTGTCGTTGTTTTTGCCCATCTCGTGTCATAGACAAACATTCAAAGTTATCCGAGTTCTCCTATAAACTTCCTCTTATCATGGAGGTATAAACTTCCTCTGTCAGATTTGCTCAGTGCATAGCTTGTTAAGTCTAAACACAGACCATAGGAATGTCCTGGAATGACAGTTCTGAACTAGATTATTTGAATATGTATTTTTATAATTTTTGAGTTCCGTCGATATTTACTTCATACATTCAGTGCAATTACCGCTTTACCGTGGTGACTGCTTTACAATATTCAATGCTGTGACTTGCTTGTGATTGTTTTTAACGCGTAAGTTTTAAGCTTAATTCTGGAAATAAAATCACGTTTTTTTAAAATGTTTTCAAGTTTTTAATTTTTTTACACTTCCCGCCTCAGAGCAAATAATTATTCATCAAATGATAATAGTTTTTTTTGCAAGAAAAACGGATCTATTGTATTCTGTTTTATATTATGTTTAATACGCAAATAATGAACAATACATTTTATTATCACAAATCAATTATCGTTTGAATAAGACTAGAAATTTCCACCGCCGGGATTTTATTTAGTATTCTCTTGAAGTCCCATTGGCTTTAGCGCGAAGGAGAGAGCGCTAGATTTAGCATCTTCCTCTCATTACAGATAAAACGCGATGTAGAACAGGCTAGCTAAACTGAAATGGTTGTATAAACGACGTTATGACAGTCCGGTACGCATTGAAAGCGAGATTGTTCTAGTTCATGCTTAAGTGCTAATTGTGTGATTTTTCAAATCCAGGGGTTTCTAGTTGCTGTTAGTGGTTACTTTCTAACCTACTTACGCAATCTCCTTGGTAGACACTAAATGCTTTTATTTTAATCTTTCGTTTCCTTAGATGCTTAAACTAACAAGATATAGCATGACCAATTTAGCAAGAAGAAATTGTCCAACTCAGTGATAAAAATCAACCCAGAAGATGCCGACAATACACTTGAAATTAAGCCATACACTGAGATACCACGAGTAAAGGAACATCCGATGCTTACAATGCTTGGCTTTATGCGGGGCAAATACACCTTTTCAAGAATGCACAAATTTATTGAGAAAAGGGTTTCTGAATATGGAGATATGTATCGCGAAAAGATTGGTTTCGGTGAGGAAGAAGTCTACACGGCCAATCCAGATGATTTTAGAACTATCTTTGCTAGTGAAACACGAAGTAAAACACCATTACGAGGCAAACCAGATGGATGGGCTATTAAAGAATTTCACCGACAACATGAATTAGTTCCATCAATTGCATTTCTAGAAGGAGAAGATTGGTTTCCACTTAGAGAGGGCTTACGCCCTATATCTGCCGTTAAAAACATTAAAAAACTTATCCCAGATTATTCTGCAATCGCAGATGACTTTATCATGTTCTTAGATGAAACTAAAGCAAGAAACGACACAAATGATGTAGATGATTTTGGGAGTTATCTCAGCAGATGGGCATTTGAGTGTGCTGGTATGACAGTGTATAAAGAACGATTTGATATGTTTTGTGATTATGATCAAATTGATCCGGCAATAAAACTGGTGTACGAAAGTAACAGAGGATTTCTTAAGAATTGGTCAGCTATCGAAACAAGTTCACCTTACCACCGTATATTTAATACAGATACATGGAAAGCCTTTGAAACATCTATGGATGACATAATGAAAGGTGGTAGGATCCTCTATGACAGATACGAGCAACAAGTCGTGGATAAAACTGGCTTGTCAGAAGAAGATTGTTTCATGTTGGTAATAGATGTTTTAAGAGGAGCTGGAGAAACAATTGCACAAACTACCTTATGGACAATTATACAACTTTCCAAATATCCAAATGTCCAGGAAAAAATATACAAAGAGATCACAAATATCATAAATGATGAGGAATTGAATGCATCTCACCTGCAGAACATACCATATGTACGAGGAACTATAAAAGAAGTCCAACGAACGAAACCTTTATTTCCTGTCCAAGCACGAAAACCAAGAAACGATGTCGTGCTATCTGGATATAAGGTTCCAGCAGGAACAAAAATAAATTTACTCTTGGGTTATTGCAACAAAGATAAATATTTTGTTGATGCAGATGATTTTAAACCTGAAAGATGGATACGATCTGTACAAAACGAATGTCCGAATGCAACTAAACCACATTCATATACTCTATTACCATTTGGACATGGCATGCGGAATTGCGCCGGGAAGAGATTAGCCGAGAATGTTATGCTTGTGTTTCTTGTAAAGTTTATTAAAAACTATAAAATTTACCCTGTCACTGAGGATATTGACACTGTATATCAATTTTCTGTTGTAGCAGATAAACCAGTAAGTTTTCGATTGGAAAAACGAGATCAAACAAATGTGACGTTAAAATAACCTAATTAAGATATTAACGGTTGGTTTTCACTAGAAGAATAACACGCTGCAAAATCCAGAAGAAGGCATTTTATTGGTATAAATTGACGTCACACCATTTTTCGTCCAGTAAAAATCAACCTTAATGCTTTGTAACTATTCATTTTTTACTACCTTATGAAAATTAGAAGAATCAAATTAATAGTATTTATTATCGTTACCCTCTAACAATTTGAAAAAGACGAACAAGAGACTCAGTTACAGCCAAAAGAATAAACATTTTCGCAAATGAAATCCTAATCCTAAGTTTATACTTTGAACAAAAAATGCCTCGCTTTAATCATATTCGAAAAGGTCTATTACCTATAATGTCAATGGCTTTTTGATCCATTATTTGTTTTAATCCCATTAACACTGGTTTGGCTGGTGTAGCCTTGGGGGAGGGAAAATGCCCGCGGCAATTTTTTTCCGAACCGCTAATGCTTATGGCATGAAACTTAGTACACTTAAAGACTTAGTAAAATGTTTGACCTGATTACGTCACTGGTACCTGTCATGACGTCATCAATAACTGTGAGTTTGTGGTCTGTAAAATGCTGTAAAAAGAATAAAATGTTATTACTTGTTCCATGACCAGTCATACCATAGCGGTCAAACATGGCTAGCGTCTTTACTGTTAACTTCGAATAGGTTTTTGCCCGAAACTTTTATTCAGATGTTTATGATATTTATTTGTCAACCCCAGTGTGAAAGACTACCGAATAGACTACCGAATATTCCCTTATATAGACTGCGTATAGCAATATATGGCAATACACACTCCATATACGGGAATATACGAAGACCGTATTCGGTAGTCTTTCACGCTGTGAATCATCTTGTAAATTTGTTAACAACAAATCATATTTCAAGCTTGGCTTTTTTTTGTCTTCTTTAACAATAAAAACCGTAAATACAACATGTTTTTTTATATATCAAATCTTCTTAGCTTAATAAGCGTCCAAATTTATATGTCTTCTAAATGAACATCCGGGGCATGTAATTAAGAATTTACTGCGTATGAGACCATCGTTGTTCTAACGTTATTTTTCTGACTTTGAACAGGTTTTTGCCGACTGGGTATTGGGATAGACGACTTCATAATATGATTGTTTCTAAATACGTGTTGTCAGTGCCCGGTAGGCGCACGACGTCGGATCAACATCGAAACAACTTCGCGAGGTTGTTTTGACGTTGCTGTGACGTTGTTTGCCCACTGGATGGTATGACCGAAGAAACTCTCAAATAAAACTGAGTCAGTTGGAAAGTACATGATAATCTTCTACATTTTGTTATGGTAACCTAATGGGCAAAATACTTGTTCAAAGTCAACAGTAAAGACGCTAGAACAACAAGGTTTTGTTGAGAAAATATATTCTGAATGCAAATAACTTTCTAAATATAGGATAACTCTTTCCCAAGTCTCTGTAATGTCATAAAGGGAACGATCTAGAAAGAGCTGGGAACTAAGTTCTCTTAATGTATTACAAAAACATTGAAAAAGTCGTTAATGCTGTCAAACCAGTATACATATATGATATTCGTATAAGGGACTCAAAAGTAAAATCTACAGACGAGAGTACTGAATCAATGATCTTGCAATGGATTGGTTTCTTCGTACAGGCCCACTGAAACCGATCCAACATTTCATCCAACATGATATAACATAATACAACATGACATAACCTGGTGAACAAACCATTGCAACATTTTTAGATAACAATGTTGGCGCAACATGAGCCAACGCAATTTCTATTTGTCGCATTTATTGTTGTTTTCGATCACTCCAAACATCTGACAAAATAATAATAATATATCATTTCACAAAACAATATTTATCTGTAAGACGGGCTTTTTATTTTTCCTCTGAAATCGACATATGTAAGCATTCAACCAAAAAAACTAGCTTATCAGAGATATCAGCTAGGCGACCCGGAATATACATAATTCAGGCCATGTGAATGGTTGAAGGAACAAAATCAAAGTTATATCAGATGGGTTGTTGGCAATGCGAGTTATATCGACTGAGCGATAAATAGATAAAGAAACCCTAAATCCACAGGAATTTTATGTTTGCAGGCGCCGAACTCTCTAACTTTGTTTTGGATAGGAGTAGAGCATGCTGAAAGTCAGCAGTAAAAGATGCGAGAACAACGTATCCCAGTGGGCAAAAACTTGTTCAAAGTCCGCATTAAACACGCTAGAATAACGTTTTCAACGCTGTTCTAGCGTGTATACTGCTGACTCTATGACAAGTTTTCGTCCATTGGGATTGACGTTACTGTGGATACTTTGAGCAGGGTTTTGACCGCTGGATATTGATTTAAATTATTGCCATTGAAGGAAATTCTTGGTTATAATTTATGTTAGTGATAGTCACACATTACTTTATAGTTAATTCGTACCTAGTTCAGCCCAAAGCACACTACGAAAAAGGGTGTCCCCAGTGGGCAAAAACGTGTCCAAAATCTTCAATAAAAACGCTAGATCAACGTTCTTAATAAGTTTCTAGCGTCTTTACTGCGTATGAAATCTTTCACAGGCATTCAGAAATAGTTACTCATTCGGTTTACATCACATGGACTGCAAAACTAGTGTCATGCCCGCGTGCGTCATGTTGATTGGTTTATTCGTTAAGGAGAAACCAATAATCGATTAGGAGATCATATACTCATTACTCTTCATCGATTTAATTATAATCTCCTTCAATTTATTTAGAGGACGATTTACACTTGAAAGAATCATTACACTAGTGTATAATAGCCCTAATTAGGGAAAGCCAAATAAACTGATAGTGACATCAGTATCTACCATATTTGGCATTCGCAACAAACATTGGGCTTGGTGGAATTAAACTTCTACTTGCGGCCATCAATCACCAATACGTAATAACAACCACACATTCCAATCATATCATATAACCTCTAATTAAGTAATTAGCACCAGAACAATTTTTAATTTCATTCATATAGTATACGTGCGAATATTCCATGCGAGCCTCAAAAGATTGTTATCATAGATCATGTGACACCAATTTCTACCAATGAAATTGTTATCATATATCACGTGACACCAATTTCTACCAATGAGATATTAGTCTATGAGATTGGTAATCTTTCACGCTGTAGGTAAGCAGAACCGATGATAATTTAATAAGCATTGCAACAATTGTGTTCATTTTTGTAACAAATGTACGTCATCTATTGTGATAAAATATATCAAATATTTCAAAAGTCCGTACAACGCCACAATCTATGTAGCCGCAGCGCAAGTCTTATTGCACTAAGCTGGTCTAGCAGAATGTTTTCAAGCAGAAAAGCAGCCCGAGTCGTGCTGATCTCCTAGATACACCGCCTATTTGACAATATCTCTGGTAGCTATATGGGTTTTTATTTTGTTTCCCAGTTTAGCAAGAAAAGAAGCATCATACCAAAAACTAATCAATATTCCTTTTCATGAAACAATGAAAACGAGTTGTTTTGTCGCTCAAAGAAGAACTTGTTGCATTGCAATAAATTCCAAGAAGTTATTGTATTGTAGCAAGTTCCACTTTGAGAAACAAACGCCTCATTTTCATGGTTTTGTGAAAATGTTTATCTTATAGCTATTTCTTTGATTTATATCAAAATGAAGAGATGTTTGTATTTAACATAATTTATTTGTAAAAAAAAAACGCGTATGAAATTTACATGTCGCTTCCCAGTGGGCAAAAAATTGTTCAAAGTCTGCAGTAAAAACGGCAGAACAACGTTTTTGACGTTGTTCTAGCGTCTTTGGTGCAGAAATCTTTTCAAACAATCCAATGGGCATGTGATGTGTTTTCAATGGAAAGCAACATGTCATGTGCCGACAGGAAAGATCTTTTTGCTCTTGAGAAATTTTAAATTTAATAAGAAACTTTTCTATGAATTATGATCTTATAAGAAAGTGTTAAAACATAGCTCACGTAGATCTTCTTCATAATGGCGGATTTAATATAAAATAATTAAATAAATAAATGCATTATTATATGGTTAACAACCATCTCAAATTTCGCTCCAAAACCAACTTTTTTGTGAGAGTTAAATCATCTAAAATTGTCAAGATTCAACAAAAATGAATCTATTCAGAATGTGTTAGGTCAATAAGCTTGCAATGGATTGGTTTATTCGGTACGAAGAAACCAATCCGTTGCAAGATCATTGACTCAGTACTCTCCCCAGTATAGTTTATTTTTGAGATGCTCCCTTAACCCTATCTTACTAGGGGGAGTGGGGGATTGTTTTAACCTCCCCTCCTATACTTTATTACATAACTTTTGAATGAATGGCTTCTTTTGTTATATTTGATCATAGCTATTTATGATCAAATATATTGTATACCTGTCACTGCACACAAAGGAAGGTAGGAAGGTATCGTAACCATTTCTACTTTGAGCAACGAACGCCTGGTTTTCATTGTTTTATAAAAAGGACTATTCGTTAGCAGATTAATCTTTTAAGTATATATCAAAGAATTTTCTCGATGATAAAATAAATTCTGAACGCAAAACAACTTTCTAAATATGATAGCTCATTCTCAAGTCTCTTTAATGTCATAAAGAGAATAGTCTAGAAAGAGCTGGGAACTAAGTTCTCTTCAATGTTTTAGAAGAACACTGTAAAAAGTTGTCAACGAATAAATGTATCAGAGGAACTATGTATTTTGTCCAGGTGGTCGTTAATGTTGTAGATTTAATCTGAAATTATGAGTTGGCGGTTGAGACTGTATAATTGGTATTCGTGTAGTGTTCCCAATGGGCAAAAAATTATTCAAAGTCCGCAGTAAAGACGCTAGAACAACGTCGTTGGACCATGAACAAGTTATTACCCACTAGATTCAATAAAATATCAATTGGACAATCTCACAATTAATTGGTTACTTAAACCAAATAAATCATTCAGTTACAAGATACCATTCTCTCAGTGGGTAAAATCATATTCAAAGTCCGCAGTAAAAACGCTAAAACAACGTAAAACGACGTTGCTCTAGCGTCTTTATTGTGGACTTTGAACACGTTTTTTGTTAATATTTATGCATATTAAAAACAGCGTCCAATTATCTCTATATTACGCATATTCCACTTCTTGCAGCCTGCGATGTTAAAATGAAAATTCTTAAAGCCACTTGTACCAATCGCGTTACTTTAATTTTAAGTATATGTATTTAGAAATCATCTTCAAGTCGAAAAAAACCTTCGTCATCTTTTTGCCTTTTAAGAGACACTCCTCCATGTTTCTTCTTATAGAAATAAGCACACAAAACAAGCAATACGATAATAACAACAAACACTCCAACAATGATACCAACTTTCTTGCTGTTATCTTTTCCTGGTGTATCTTTCTCTTTTTCTTTCTTCTTAATATTCTTTTCACAACGATCTCCTTCAAACTTTGCTGCATCACAGTTACAGGTAAACGAGCTACTAGTTTCGTTTACAGGGTGACAAATACCATCGTTTTTGCAGGGTTTTTCTGCGCACGGATGTGATACATGAAATTGACAATCTTTTCCTGTGTAATTATGCGAACATACACAAAGGTAATTAGATTTCAATGTTGTATTTTGCTTACAGGTGCCATTGTTTTGACATTGACCATGACATGTAGCTGGTGGTTTAGGGTGCTCGCAATGGTCTCCATAGAAATCAGAAGTGCAATTACATGTAATATGTATCCTGTCAGTCGTAGTACACGTACCGTTGTTTTTACATGGATTCTTTGTCCAACTTGTACAAGCATCTAAGATAGTTTCACATTGACTTCCTGTATAATTCTTAGCGCATGCGCAGTGATACATCATGGAGCTGACCTCGTGACAAATTCCATCATTTTTACATGTATCGTTTTGACATAATCCACATGTTTGTGTATGGAAACAATCTGATTTGTTCGTTTCACATATTAAACCAGTAAAACTTGACGTACAATTACAGCTCGCACCTATTCCTTCCGCATAACTGCATTCTCCATTATGGTGGCAAGGTTTCAACAGACATGCGTTACAGCTTGACTGCATGAATAAGGTGGAAGATTTTACTAAAGACTTTAATGGAATATCTGTTTGATTGCGTGTACATGTCCCTGAAATTAATGCAGGACTTCCTCTTCTCATTGTGATCAAAGATTGAACGAACAAAGTAAGATTACAATCACCACAAGAGAGTTCTTTATTGCCATCAAGAAATACATGACGAATATGTTCTGATGTCTTCAAGAATTCAAATGGAATCGACTGGATTTTATTGCATGATAAGTCTAGGCAAACAATGTTCTCAAGGTGCTTCAATGATGAATTGGATATTTGATGGATTTGGTTGTGAGATAGATTTAAATTTTGCAATTTGGTTGATGCAGATGTCAGGTTAATACTTGTAAGGAGATTAAAGTTCAGATCCAAATTTACCAAGTTATCCATGCCTCTAATGAAACTATCTGGTATGGCAGTAAGTTTATTTGAGGACAGTGTTAAGGTCTGTAAGTTCTGTAATGCTATTACGTTTGGTTCGTCCGCAATAAAACTGACATTATTGTGACAAAGCATCAATGTCTGTAATTTAGATAATGTATTAAAAACAGTAGGATGGATATATGTCAAGTTATTATTCTTCAAATATAATTTGAGCAGATTCGGCATCTTAGAAAATATTTTACTTTGAGCTGGCAACTTCAATTTGTTTGATGACAAATCTAATTCTTCCATTTTGCTATTATTTGCAAGAAAATTATCTGGCAATGTTTCTAGCAAGCAATTACTAATATTTAAAATCTGTAAATGAACGATACCATTGAAAGAAAGTGCAGTAATGTTACGTATGGGGTTAGCTGATAGATCAAGGTTAGTTAATTCCAAAAAGTTGTTGTATTCATCACCAATTGTTTCGATGTTATTTCCTGATAAAAAGAGTTCTGCTAACTTCGTTTCGTTTATAGCTGCTTCACCGAAAAAGAGAGTTTTATTCAATTTGCAATCATTTAGCGATAGAGTTTTTAATCTGTTAAAATTTTGGAAATACGTATAAGGGATATTGCTGAGGGTATTACCATCCAGATACAAATGTGTTAAATTTAAATTTAAATCGTATAATCTAATACAAGACAAATCCGCGTATCCATTATACTTTAACGATAATGTAAAAAGATTTTGGAGACCATTAAATCCATTTGAATCAATTATTGATATATTATTGAAATCTAGGTTCAAGAATTCAAGTTTTGTTTGATGGACAAATGTATTATTGTGGATTTTAGTTATAGAGTTTATGCTTAAATTTATACTTCGCAATTCCTTTAACTCTGCAAATACATTCAGTGACAGCTTTGATATTTTATTTTCGTTCAGGTTTATTTCTCTTAAGTTTAGAAGATCTATGAATGCATTGTCAGCAATTGAATTTATCATATTTCTGCTGATATCAAGATTTAACAGTGCTGTCATATTTTGAAATTGTTGAGTTGAAATCTGCACAATGCCATTCCCATGTAAATCTAAATGCATTACCTTTTTGTTGAATACCGGTAATGTCGTTAACTTCGGATTATTTGCTATTGTTAAACTCTCAAGACTTGATAACCCAATTAATGCATCTTTGTGAATACTGTTAATATCATTATCAAGCAAGTACAAATGTTTTAATTTCTTTAATGGAGTTAAAACGTTTTCATTGATATTTCCAATCTTGTTGTGATGAACTTTTAAGGTTTCAAGGTTCGAAAACTTTGTAAAATTGATTTTATTAAATGATATGTTATAGTAACTGAATTCTAACTCAGTTGCATTCATAGTTACTTCTTTTAAATTTGAGATATCATTGCAACTCCATTTCAATCCGTTATCTGATGACACACACAGGCTTGCATGTGCCGAATGTATTGTTACCAATGCAATCGAAATAAAGATGACAAGCTCCATCTAAAAATAAACGAATTTCTTTGTCATTAAAAAGGTGAAAAATCTTTTCTCTTTATTCTTGTACAGAATATTCATGTATCAATATTTTATGAACGTTTGAATTCTTATGTTTCCTTGTACACGGCTCTTGTACACGTCTCTTGAATACTTATGCTTCCTTATAAATTTTTTCAAAGATTATGCTTCCTTGTGCAATATTGACGAGTGCTTATGTTTCCTTATAGGCTTCTTACGAATGTCATACATTTCTTCCTAGTTTCTAACGTTTTGGTAAACAATAGACCTTTTCATAAGTATAGGCGTTCGTTGCTCAAAGTAGAACTTGCTACAATGTTTTTTATGTAATTTTATCGATGATCCATATACAAACTGCTATTCACAACAGAAATAATAATAAAAAATTATACTTCCTTTCTTCTTAACCTTGAAAAGATTTTTTAATAAAACGTTTATATACAAACAATATAATACGTTGAAGCTGAAAACTACAGAGAACATTGAATATATGGCGACGAATATATTAGATGTATACAAAACATTTCGAAACAAATATAAAACTATTTATCTTACCTTGAATATTCTAACTCTTTTTCTTTCTATTTTACATACGAACTAGACGAGAAAAAAACTAAACGTTTAATTAATATGTTACGAAACAACCTTACCTAAGCGAATATTTAATCTTTTAATCCATTTGTAATTTAAGAGCTTTAGTTGCTATGGTAATTTAAAAGTTTTTATTGATATAACGCAATGATATATAAATGGGAAGACACAAGGCATTGGATAAAAAATAATCACTATGGAGGAGTGATTTTTGAACACAGGATTTCTAGACTGAAGCAATGCTCAAAAATCACTCCGCGACCTCGTTCCCAGAGCTTCTTCTTTCTTGACGTTTAACGTTATGAGCGTTAAACGTCAAGAGAGAAGAAGCCCTGGGAACGAGGTTGATCACTCCGCAACAGGATTATTTCCTCTTATTTCGAACCTTAAAACAATAAACCGACGTCGTGTGCCTATTGTTACCATGTTTCACGAAGCTCGTTCCCATTGGGCAAAAACTTATCCAAAGTCAGCAGTAAAGACACTAGAACAACGGCTATCGTCTTTACTGCTGACTGGAACAAGTTTTTCCTTTACTGGGTTTCTTGAATGTTTTATTTTACAAATAATATAATTTAGACGCATGCGCAATAAAACGTTCTTGAGAGGCTTTAGAGAGAAGGGAAGCATAATATTCGCTTTAATCAATACAGTTATTTCATTACACGAATTTCGACTCCAGGCTATAAATAACCAAGCGTTAGTCCTAAACATAGACCCCTAACATTTAGTCAACTTCTTTTTAAAGTTATTAGAACAGTCAGCCCTAATGCCGATACTCCCTAATGTCGTGCGCCTATTTCGTTCTTTATGTTATGTCGTTATTGTTGTAGCCCTGATATAATAACCGAAGTTAGAGAGTTTTAGTAAGCCTACGATTCATGCTGATTTACGCCTGTAAGCCTACGATTCATGTGGATTTACGCCTGTAAGCTTACGATTCATGTGGATTTAACTTTATATCAGCTTCATATCAGGAAGTATAATGTTATCATGAGAGACAAATTAAATTTTAATTAGCAATCATATACAGATTAAGAAAGAAATCCTATTGCAATAAGTTATTATGAATTATCACTCTAGCTGTATCTGACCCCCTCCCCCTCCTCCCGCAAATTGAAGAGGACACTTCTTTTCTTGTTATTCTGTGATATTGTTTTTAGAATGTTTTTCCAAGATTTATTGATTTTTGGGGATTCTTAGTTTTTAAGGATTTTCACAACATTTTTGCGAGATAACTATTCTTCAACGGCCAAATTATTTGTTAAGGACAATGAACAAATACTTGTTTAAAATTGCTAGAACAACGTTGAGCGGTTGCTTGTTTTTGCTCACTGGGTTTTTACGCTTTCAAGAAACGTTAAACTGTAAATATGTATGTAGAATAGGAATGTTAGGATATTTCTGGACGTATCTAATTTTTATCCATCCCCTCCCCCTTACAATGTTGGTTTAATGTCACATGTGCTTTTGTATGGCTTTATCAACATCCTAATCAACATTGAGGTTACATCTTCAACCCTTCATTAGTATGGTGTGGACCCCCTGAATTTTAATTTTAACAAAAATTATTATTCAGGAGGTTATTTCCTTACATACTTTAAAAATGTGCATCATACTTTTGTGACTTTTTGCCCCCTGAATCCTCTAATACC
The DNA here is from genome assembly GCA_032360805.1 of Neoturris breviconis. Taxonomy (NCBI): domain Eukaryota; kingdom Metazoa; phylum Cnidaria; class Hydrozoa; order Anthoathecata; family Pandeidae; genus Neoturris; species Neoturris breviconis. The sequence continues at coordinate 4,204 of JAULBZ010001224.1, read as the reverse complement.
TTCCTATGAATTAAACAATTTCCGTGGGTAACCCACCATACTAACGAAGGGTTAATTTCCTTGATTGTCCAGTAATTTATTTCCATTGAAAAGGAAGGTAAGGTACAGTAAATACACTGCCCCATTGCCCAACAACTTCACTTCTATTTGATAGTGAGCTGCACCACTTATGGTTTCATGTCAAATATACACTAAGTTAAAAATGTCAGCTGAAAATGTTAATAAACCAGAAAAATATCAATAAGCCACATGGGATATCCAAAATTCGGTAGCTGCTGCCTGTACCATATGGCTGCACCACTTATGAAAAGTATACACAGAATTAAAATGACAGTTTAAAATGTAAACAAACCAAGCAAATGTGAGAAAACGACATTTGGCCAATAAATATACAAAGTATCTAAAAAGTGTCTAACAGGAAATGTTATACACTTTTATCTGTAGGTCTACTGCCAATGATCAGACGTGTTCACTATATTAGCACGGCTTGATTCTCTAAAATGCAACCGATTTGGTCAAATATGTTTTCAATTGTATTTAAGTCTGGATTTCTTGCTGGGATAGCGTTAACACTTTCTATTCAGGCCAATTTTGGAATTTTGGCCATCCATAAGTATACGTCAAGCTACCGGGTCAGTGCTTTTATCAAGTGCTTGGGGGGGAATGCCTGTTCCACAATATCTGCAAAGTACTATCTCTTTGTCGTACGACATTCCAACCAGCAAGCTGTCATTTCGAGACCCTTCTTTGTTGTCTTTTGCGACAAACTCATATAAGGTTACAGCTTTAATTTCCCTGATTGTCCAGTAAATTGTTTCCATGATTGTAAATAACAACTATTTAAAATGTATTGAGATGGGGTTAGGTATTAGGAGTGTTAGTAAGCTGGTAAGATTATACTAAGCGAGAAGTATATTCACCCCCTTCTATTCGCTTATTACACACAGGTTTTAATTCAAAAGTGCTTGAAGTCATTCCTCTTGCTAATCAAAAATTTAAGGCTACTTGTCTCAGTTGAAATTCCGAATTTTTGCACAAATTTCACATTTTCTCAAATATTTCTGACCATGATTGTACGCACCAAATTCCTTGAACAAAGCGAGAAGTATACTTACCTTTTCTATTCGCTGATTAAACCTGGAGCTTGACAAGAGCAGAACAATTTAATCAAACTGATCGTTTTGCTTTTTGTTTATTTTATGCGGGCCAAGAGAAAAGCCGAGCGGGACTCACAGCGTGAAAGCCTACAGAGTACGGTTTCGTATTTCTTCGTATTCGGACTGTGTATTGCCATATATGGCAATACAAGGCCCAAATACGGAGAAATACGGAACCATATTCAATAGACTTTTACACTATGACTCATGCTGAAAATCTAACGAGGGTGTTTAGACCGAGATAAACAAGTGAGGGTCAATATCAAATAAGCTAAATGCAATCTCTTTCTATTTCGTTCTTTCGTTTTCTCTCCGTTCCTATTTTTTCTTCTGCTTTGTCTATAGGGCCAAATGTTTTTACAGCGTAAAATCGGAATTTATCGATAAAATCCGGCTTTTAATATACAAAGTCCGAATTTAAAAACAAAATCATAATTTGAATTTTTTAAATCTTGATTTCAAAATTAAATTCCGAAGTCAGACTAAAACACAGAGTAAAGGTATTTCTCCGTTTTCTCATTGTGTATTGCCATATATTTGTTTAGGTTAAGCAATATCATGCGCAAATGAAAACCGGAGAAGTAAAGACCTGTATAATTTTCTCTGAGAATTTACCGTGAATCCAAAGCTTCTTCATCAATGATAAGAGAGATTTTTTTAAATGAATTTCTTCCATCTTCAATTTTGAAATAAATATTAACGCTACTCACTTGGGTCGTAAAACATAATAGCATGCACCATGAATGTAAATTGCTTTTAATAACATTGCAAAAAGTCCCAATATATATTCTTCTGTTGCATTGTTCTATTCTCTAGTGCTTCTCTCCTTATTTTTAACATCATCTAGAAAAAACCATCCCATATATATATATATATATATATACAATACGAGTTATTAAATAAAACTATAATAGGGCACGTAAAAACCATCTACAGTATTTTTTAAATAAAACTATAATAGGTATATAACATATTTTTACAACATTCAACCAGATAATCTTCCTTGACAACCCGTCTATATAACCATATTTAGACTCATAGAACTTTAGTCTGTTATAGACGTATAGGTCCAAACAGATAAGTTATTCGATCTAACATTTTCCATTTCTTCTGGCATTTCCCTTAGGGCCAACTTCTCGTAGCATTCTCATCACGCGATATCACGCGATATCACTTCTCCACAAGTATTGCGTAGTTTATTCAATATATTCCAGTATCCTCACTATCACGAAGTTTCTCCTATTTATTTTGCAACAATTTATTTGATTGTCGTTATTAATTGATTTTTCTTTAATCCATACTCTTGCAGCCTTCGCTTTAGAGTGCGGATATTCATTAAAAAATTCTCAAGAAATAAAATAATAACACTGTATAGACCTATGCATGAAAATGCATGAAAATAAGTTGTTGGCTGCAATGCTTCAACTTCCCTATTGTGTAGAAGAGAAATTGATAATAGAAACATGAGTGTTAATGTTTTACATACTCATGATGGCCAGGCGTTTTTGCTGGATGAAGACATGGAGGTAGATGTAGTTCAACCGATGTCTGCGATCTGGTGCAGGCCTTTAAGTCATCATTGCCTGCTTCCTGCAAAAACTAGCCGCACCTAACTTAAAAAGTCAATTTCATTACAATCCACCCAACGTGGAATCCAATTAGAATGTAGACGCAGTAGACGCAGTAGACGCAGTAGATGATACCCTGAAGCACGTGTAACTGATTTTGACTATGCAGATAATCTAGCACTACTAGATAAAAATGTAGTTGGCTTACAAGTACAAACTAACAATCTCACAAAAATCTCTGCAATGACCGGTCTTAAAGTTTGTCTTGAAAAAATAAAAGTTGATATTGCACCAATGAATAAAACTCGCAGGAAGGAAAATTACTTTGAATGTGTTCGTCAATTTACATACGTTACATACCTAACATAATTTCGAATAACGGCAGCATCAAACCTGAATTGGATAGCCGAATTAGTAAAGCATCAAAAGCTTTCCATAAATATATGGCAACAGTGGAACATCTTTCTTGGTACAAAAATGCAAATTTATCGCCCAAGTGCACTACCATGTCTTCTTACAGTGCAGAAACATGGATTATGACTGATGCTGATCGTCATAACGTTAATATATTTGATATGTCGTTTGTTCGAGCGATTACTACGGAAGCTGAGAAGGGTCAATCAGAAAATATAATTCAAATACAGAAATATATTTTAAATACAGAAATATTTTTCATTCAAATCCAGAAATATATTTCAAATCTAGAAATTTATCTCAAATCCAGAAATATTTTTCAAATCCAGAAATATATTTTAAATCAAGAAAAACTTTTCAAAACCAGATTTTTTAATCAAAGCCTAATTTTACCTGGCAACTTTTATTTGTTTAACACAGGCGATAAATGAGTTTAATACAACTTTTACAAGCATTTTAAATCTTAAAAATAAAAAACCATGACAAAATTGTCATAGGTAACCTGAACATTAACTCAATCTGTAACAAGTTTGATTCTCTCAAATCTCTAATGTCCAACAGCATTGACATACTAGTGGTAACAGAGACTAAACTTGATGACACTTTTCCCGTAAGTCAATTCTTAATAGACGGTTACAGAGAACCATACAGGTTAGACAGAAACAGGAAAGGGGGAGGTATTCTTATCTACATACGGGAGGATATTCCTACTAAAAAACTAGATAAACATACTTTTCCTTTTGATATTGAAGGTCTCTTTCTTGAGATCAACCTGAGGAAGACTAAATGGCTTCTTTTTGGATCATATCACCCTCCTAGCCAAAACGATGAATATTACTTTCAATCTGTGGGTAGGGCAATGGATGTATATAATGAATATTATGATAAGTTTCTTCTAGTGGGTGACTTTAATGCTGAAGATACAGAATCTTGCCTATCAACATTTCTTTTTCAATATGACGCAAAGAATATAGTAAAAGAGAAAACATGCTTTAAAAATCCAATGAATCCCAGTTGCATTGATCTTTTCATTACTAACAGTTCCAAATGTTTTCAAAAAACACG